>JAJOON010008188.1:0-21457 GCA_029582645.1 Solanum megistacrolobum | reverse complement strand
ATCACAAAGGTCTTTCAAGGCTTGTAACGGGGCTGAGTTTAAAGGTATGGTCATTTAGGCTTAGTGGCTGCTACCCTCATGAAATGTGGTCTGAACATCACTTTCTTCCTTTTCTTCAACATTTTAATCATGCTCAAAATTCACTCAATTATTCATTTTCACATGGACTACCGAATACCCCATTTCTTTTTGCAATTTTCATCACTTATTTCACAACTTTTTCATTCTTTTTCTTTTTCTTTTCTTCTCCTTTTTTATGGAGGGGTTCCATCTTTTTCAAGGCCATGGATCAAAGGGGACTTTTTCACACTTCTTGATTTACCTTCTCTTTTCACCACACCCCCAATTTAGGCTTTTGGCCTAAGTTGGCTATTCACACAAACCACACTTCATGAGTGTTATGGGTGAATGGATAAAGAGGGGTCACAATTGCTTAAGTTTCTTCCAAGAAAAGGATAAGGCTCAAAGGGGTTCAATTAAGGTTCACATATCTCACAAGGTTGGCCACAAAAGAGGTATATTGTCAAATTGTTTCACTCTTCAAAATTGTTTCCTAAGATCATTTCAAGTGCTTGCATCACTTAGTCAACCGGACCAACGGGGCAAATTCTAGGTGTCATCACACAAGGTTCAGTGTAAGCTCATCACACAAGGCATTGACATCAATATCAAACGAGACTCCACACTTTAGCTAGTGTGCAATGCTCATCACAAGAGACTCATTCGATAATCAACTAGTCACAACGAGATGCAAAAAGTTCACACATTGTCTATGCAGCATCATTTGGTCTCATCGTAGCCGCGCATTCATTTTGTTCAATTAAGAGTACTATTTAAGTCATCGGTATTGATCATAACCAATACTCAAATTTGTACAAGAACAGCCACAATCAAACTCACAAGAGGTGACAAAATTTTCAGAATTGGTTAGAAACCATTTTCATTCAAAAATAAAGAGCTACAAGCTCAAACATCCACAAGATAGAATCAAAATATAAAACCCAATATATATACAAAATATAGTCACAAGAGGTAGGTATGGAAATACCTCAACCCACCCACAAAAGAAAAGCAGTTGTCCTAAAATGCAACAAAAATAACCAAAATCAATAAAATCAACAGAGAGGGAGGTAAAGAAAGATCCTATCTACACAATCGCTCCATCTGTAGGGGCATTAATGCCTGGGATCACACTCTGGTCTTGGGCATCCGTGCCTAGTGTAACAACAACACTGACTCCACTAGAGTCTGTCATAGACGTCTTTGTTAGCGATGCATGAATGATTGACTATACAATCGTCTCTTCTAAATCAGGCAGGTCCTCATAGATGGTCGCTTCCTGAGCATCAAGCTGCTCCTCGTCCGTTTCCGCCTCTGACTCATCAGCTGCCACATCATCCATAGACACATCTCCGGTGGTAGCCGGATGGATCTCAGAACTGGCCGAGATATCCTGAGCCTCAACTGACTCAAAGAAAGAAGTGAAGTATGTGGACTTCAGATAGTCCACATCCTTCCTCAAATCTGAAACCTTGGCTTTTAAAGCCGTCACCTCAGAAGTAACTCCCTATTGACTCTCACAAGTCTCTACTCTCACTGTGAGAGCATCAATAGATGTCTGGAGGGGTGTCAACGCAGCTAAGATGGCTCGCTCAATCATCCAAGGCACCTCGGCCTCTAGACGGGAAGCCTGCACATTAGCAAAATGGGCTAGGTCCCCCATCTTGAGGAGCAGGACCTGAGTAATCCTAGTAGGCTGGGAATTAGAGGAACCGGAGGCCTGGGAAGGAGTGGTAGTGGCTGTACATGAAGGCTCGGAGGTCGGAGTAGGCAAATATTCCTCTATAGGTATGGACTCAACATCAACCTCCGGGGATGCATCCACCGGAGCTTCTTTCCTCCTATCTACCTCATCCCATGTGTACTCGGCCTCTATGCACCGGATGTCTGTGGAGGATGTAGGTGTGACCTCAATGTTCCTCTTCTCGTCATAAGGAACTCCATCTCGCCGACATAACTCTGTAATAAGTACGGGGAATAAAAGGGATGTATGGCGCTGCTTGGCCCTCATGGCTCTATGATTAGCCTCAATTCGATGATCTTCCGGGCTATGATTGATCCGAGACAAGCTGCCTTCGGGTGGCGGAGGATGAACTCATTTTGTGAAGGCATGATGAAGCTGCTAATGAACCTGAACCAATACTGAGCGATGATATTCAAGTCCTTCTTCTCAATGGGAGCTCCTACCTTAATCCACCTCGGGGTGGTGTCAGAAATGAGAGGAACATGCTAGCCCTTTAGGTCATCCAGGGGTGTCACAGTGGTAGCCAAACTCGAGTAGTCAAAAACTGACCCTCTATCAAATACAACATTGATATAATCGCCACTGCATCTCACTTCTTTCCCCCGGACCATGACATACTCTACCGGTCTGAAGGCACTGGCCTTCTTCTTTCTCTTTGGTACTAGGTCACCGTATGCCATGTAAAACTCCCAGACCCATGTAGGAATATAGGGGCCACGGGGTCTGGTAAACTGCTTAAACTTGTGGAACCGGAGAGTGTCCCATACATTGGAGTACCTGTGCACTACACCATCCGTGGACAATCTCTTTTCCTCGAGAATGGTCCTCAGTCCCTTAGCCTTTAGACTGTTGAGTAGCCGGGGGGGGGGGGGAGGACCCTGAATTAGTGGTGCTGGAACCACCGTCTATGCCAGAGCTGGCACTGTATCATCAGCATGAGGGGTAGACTTTGGGATCCTGGATGGATTTTGATGAGCTCGGTCTCGGATCTCAGCTCTTCGAGTCTTTAGTGGCTAGTCATCCTCAGGCTCGGAGAATGAGGTCTGACAATGGAAAGAGTCCCTATCACTGCCGAAGTTGTGCTCCGGTCTATTAGATACAGGCACTTTGCCCTTTCCCCTGCCTCTCTTTGAAGGTGCTTGTTTTCCCCTTTTGGAAAGAGCAATTGCTCCCTCATTAATGATGATGCCCCATGCTCATTTGCGGGGTGACATACCACTCTCGTCCTAGTTGGTCCTAGCCATATCTGCAAAACACATCGGTAAAAGTTAGAAACAATTCAAGAAAAATGCAGAATACATGTTGCAGAAAAACTCGCCGAACCGATCGGCGAGTCGTCGAGTCACTTTGGCGAGCCTGATCAGGCTCGCCAAAAGGACTGGCTTGAAAATTTCTCAGAAAAATGGCTGGTCAGCGAAGTGTAGCGTCCTTCGACGATGCACCGATACCACTCTGCGAGCTCAGACTAGCCCGCTGAAAGTTACAGTGTGTTTTAGGGGTTAGGGGCGCAGAAAGGGCGATCAAGGGAGACTTTCGGTGAGTTGCCGAGTGAACTCGGCGAGCTCAGGCTTCCTGCCGAAAGTTACAGACTCTAACTCAGTCAAAACATGAAATTAAGGGTGATAAAGAGGGACGTTGGCGAACCACCGAATGGTTTGGCGAGCTCGACCTAGCTCACTGAATTGCCCAACGTGCCAATTTTAAACACGTTTCCCAAATTCAAGCCCACAACCCACAAAAATAAAATAAAAAAACACACTTATTCAATGAAGATCAGAGCCACTAGACCCATGCCACCGGGGTACTCAGACTTCCCCCGATTTGGCCAAAATTGGCCATTTGACGACTTTTGCCCTTAAGAATGACGTCAAACGCTCCATCATTGGACAAAGTACGTCATTTAGCACAATTGGGGTTACTCATACTTCACCCGACTAGACCCAACAACAATTTATCGCAACCCAACAATTTATGATTGATTTTAAAGTACAAAACTGGGGAAATCAACAATTTAAGCACTTAAGCACAACTACGAAACTACGATAGAAAAACTAGCACAACACTATGATTTCAGTACAGTCCCAACACACAACAACAAGATTCAAACAAGTGCATTCGAATTCAATCGCTATTCAAGAGTTCAGGATTCGGAAAATCAACCTTTATGCCGAAATAAGAGTTTGAAATGCTAGGCGGCAATGAAATCTAAATTTGAGCACGAGATCAAGAGGAAAAACAAGTACAATGACAACAATACGGGAAATATGAAGTGCGGGTGTGAGTGTACGGGGCTAAAAATGAGGAAATATGAAAGATTTTGAAATTTTAAACCTTTGGCCTTTTAAAACCTTTTAGTTCGCGGCCCATTCGGCCGTATTAGTAGTCCTTGCCGAACCACTTAGCGATGCGCTGAGTGGTAACTTACCTTGCCGAGTTTTACAGGACCTCTAGTTGATTTAGGGGTCCACTCGGCGGATAAAGTCAGGCTCACCGACTCATTTATGGGCCCGCCGAGTTTTACAGACTCCCACCTGAAATTTTGGTAAGTCCAACGACGGTCCAAGTCGGGCTCGCCGACCTCTTCGGCTAGTCCCCGACTGGACTCTTGGCTCGCCAACCTGCATTTTTCAAATACATTTCACACTTTAACCTGCACAATCAACACCCGTTATTTCAAAAACAAACATAAAGCAATAAAAACTTGGGTTGCCTCCCAAGAAGCGCCTTAGTTAAGTCGTGGCACGACGCAAGTACCCATTCAAACTTCATTCTTGGGGTTTGCCATAGTATCACTAGGCAACTCCCCTTGCTATCTTGGGTTAAGATGTGAAGAAATCTGACCCATTTGGGTCTCCAACTGCTTGATAGAGACGGAGTGAGAGGTTACCGTCTAGTTGAGAGTCGATACATCTTCCTTCAAAACTTTATCGGACCCTTCAACCTTATTGAGGATACGCGAGAGCATATCCTCAGTTCGGCCACCCTTATAATCTTTGGGCTTTTGACGTTCGTGGGGAGGAACATACCTATCCTTCTCCCCTTTTCTTTCCTTCGAAGTGGAGTTATGGTCATGCCACTCTCTATCATGGTCTCTCCACCCCTCATCTCTATTCCAACTTTGATTACCACCTGACCTTGGGTAGTTTGCACGATAACCTCATTCTTGGTTGGCTAGGAAGTTCATTTCCTCATTGTACAACGCTTCAAATTTGGTCTCTTCGGGGTGTACACCACCAACACCGACAACATTAACACTCCTAGTACCAGCACCCATAACATTCTTGACCAAGATGTCCAGCTGGGTTATCATCTTTGCCATGTTTTGGTCTCTCTTTTGATCTTTTTCAATCCGTTCCTTTGTAAATTTGTAAGTAAAAGGAGAGACTTGATCTTCACGGGTGTACCATGCCCGGTTAATCTTGGTCATGCCATCAAGGAGTTGGGCTGCTATCATATAAGGTTGTTGTATTAAACCTTCTGGAGAAAGTTGATCAGACACTCCCTTGTTCACCAAATCGAGGCTTCTGTAGAAGTATTGCAGTAGTACATTATCGGGCTATCCATGAGTTGGGCATTGCAACACCATCTTCTTAAACCTTAGCCAAGTCTCATGGATTGGCTCACCTTCGAAAAGTTTGAAGCTTTGAATACTGTCCCTAAGTGTCATCATCTTTGAATGAGGGAAAAATCGCACTTGGAACACGGTAATAAGCTCATCCCACAAAGTGATAGAATCTCTTGGCAACTCAGCCAACCACTTGCATGCTTCTCCCATTAGAGAAAATGGGAACAACCTAAGCCAGACCGATTCTTGAGATATGTTCTTAAAGGAGAATGGTCCACAAACATCAACAAAATTCCTAATATGCTCATGGGGATCCTCATGAGCCAGCCCACCAAACAAACCTTTCAAATGTAAGAGCTGCAACATGGTACTTGTAATGTGAAACACATCGTTTCCTTCGGCCAGAGGTAAACGAATGACACTAACTCCACCCACTAGATTTGGGTCATTGACATCATAGAGATTCCCGATGTTATATTGGTGACCCACTTGGCTACCATTGCTTCCGTTGGCACTAATTTCCTCCTCTGTTTTAACAAGCAACACAAAAACCAAAACTAAAAATAAGTAGATTCAACTATGACTAACAAGAATACAATTCAACTTCACCAAAATAATTTCAAGCAACACCACTCACCAGTAGCGACACCATTTTGATCTAACGTTTTAAGCACACCTCATCCAATTCTAGGTGTTCAACAATCGTAAATCAGTATAAAACCCAACTAAATAAGTTGGGGTCAAATCTTACAGGGAGCGGTACATGTTTCAAATTCAATTAGAAAGTATGAATGCAGTCTAATTAGCCATAGGAATAGAAATTATCGATTAAAGACATAATCAAGTAAAGGGGTGACATAAATGTCAAATGGGGGGTTTTGGTTTTAGTTATCAACTAAAATGAGTCACAAACAATAGGAATTAACAATAATGAGATGGGTTCTTGGGATGTGATTGATTATAGGCAAATATAGACATATGGGTAATTGCAACTATTAGTAAATAGCTAGATATTAGTGAGTAGACTAGGCTATAAGGGAGGTAATTTTCTCTCGAACAATTACCCCGAATCAAGTGATTTCTCTCGAACATCAACAAACATGAAAATTAAGAGCAGACCACACCTTAATCCATTCACTTTTTCGAGTTAAATGTGTGGGATTGGGTTTAGGATTTACTCTCTCGAGCTAAACCCAGATAAACCCTGTAATACCCCGGAAACTAGTAAGTTGAACTAGATAGTTCTAGAGCTTTTCGTAAGAGTTTTGGAGTGTGGTATGAGGATTAAAAATCACAAAAATGATTCCCGTACTTAGAATGAGGTTTTAAGGGTTAGGTCATCAAGATATGACCCCCCAAGGACCACCCAAGGGGTCCTTGAGGAGGACCCTTAAGACAACCCAAAAGTTGTCAATTTGGCAGCACCTACGTTTGCCATCTACTGGCCGTAGGTGGACCCACGCCCCATGGGTTGGGGTCGTGGGTCAAGGCCTGTGTTGGCCTGCAAGTTTGAGCCTCTGACCAGCACCTACGGAGGGGCATCACGCTCCGTGACCCTACCTACGGTCCGTGGGTGGTGGAGTCGTGAGTCTAAGCAGATTTTGAAGATTTGTTTTTAAGTTAGGGGTTTGGGAATTAATTAGTAATTAGTTAGGGGTTAAGGGAGGTCGGTTAGTTAGTTATTAAACCACCTATATAAGCCTAAGACACCCCTAAACTAAGTCAACTAGTTTATTCTTCCAAGACCTCAAATTCTCTCCAAATATTTCTCTCTCTAGGAAGTGAAGAAGAAGAGAAGGAAGAGAGGCAGATTTCCTCCATTGTTTCAAGCTTGGTTAGGGATTTGAATTAAGGTATGTTAGCTTATTCATCTATGGGTTCTTCCACCCATAGATCCCCTAGAATTCCCCCAATTATGAAGTCAAAAACCCAATTCTAGCTAGGGTTCTTCTTACATTGTGGGTAGGATTTAGGTATGATTCCAATCTAGTGGATAATACCTAATTATGATTGTATTAGCATTGAATTATGATATTATGATGAATTCATGTGATTTCTATGGTAAACCCTAGTCTAAATTGATGAATGTGATATTTGTGGGTTTATGCCATTAGAGGTGAAATTGAAGGTTCATAGGTGATCTTCTTAAATCAATGTCATGTGTAGTAGTTGTTCAAGGTTAGGAACATATAATCATGAATTGAATTAGACTTTATTGAATATGAAGGATCATGACTTGTAAAGATGAAATTGAACCTTTATGATCAATTATGACTAGAATCACTTACTAATGAAGAGTGTGGTTAAAATACCTTGAAATCTAGGTATAGTGATGAGTTTAAGAAAGAAAACTTGAGAGTAAGGCTTGTGATCATAATAGTTAGGGCTTTGAGAGTAAAGCTAATATAATGTGATCTTGTTGTGTGTTGTTGAAAGTCTATTCTCACTTACACACTTAGGCATAAATATGCTAGGAGATCCAAGGATCTCTCACGTAGAATGATTCTAGGTTGGCTTAATAACCTAAAATGAATCAAAGCATGTTAGACTAGAATAGCTTGAAGTTGTGATATATGATCCCTTCATGTGTAGCTTGACTTGGTAAGACAAGACCATTTCATGGTAGCTTAGGATTGAGGATTTATACTCTCCTAAGAGTAGCTTGAATTAGCATTGTGAGATGCTTTCATGGTAGCTTGACTTAGTAGTAGTCATGGTAGCCTTGGATTGAGGACATATACTATCCAAAGGGTAGCTTGAACTAGCATTGTAGAATGTTTTCATGATAGCTTGACTTGGTTTGGCCAAGACCATTTCATGGTAGCTTTAGGATTGAGGACATATACTCTCCTAATGGTAGTTTGGGATTGAGAATCATACTCTCCTAAGGATAGCTTACATTAGCATCTTGGTATGCTTGTAAGGGTAGCTTGACTTTGCATTGTAGGATGCATGTCAAGGGTAGTTTGAGTTAGTAGTAATCATGGTAGCTTTAGGATTAAAGATTCATACTCTCCTAAGGGTAGCTTGTATTAGCATAAAAATAATGATCAAAGATACTAAATTAAATGTTCAAAAACGTATTTATAGTAGCCGAAAATAAGCTATGAAAGCCCATTTGGCGAAGTAAGTTGGGCTCGCCGAACCACTCGGTGAGCCGCCTTTTGGTCTCTTCCATCGACCTTTCGCCTAGGCATTCAACATCCTCAAGGTCTGTAACTTTGGGCGATCTATCTTGGCTTTGTGGAATCACTCGGCGATCCACCGACTGCTTTTTTTCGTCGCTGGCTTGGTTCTTTCCTTCAGAGCTTGGCACACTGGAACTTTAGGTGGTCTGATAAGCCACTCGGCAACACGCCGAGTGCTCTTGGTGATCCTCAGGCTCGCCCATCTTCATTACTTCAACCTGTTTTGTTCCTTTTTGCCTGTTAGTGTCCTTGCTTTGTTCCTCAATCTATATTCCTGAAAATCAAGAATTTAACATTAGTTATTGGCACAAATTAAGCATTTGAGGACACTAAATCTATATAAACAAATCCCTAAATGAGTCCAAATCTCGGACTCATCAAGTTCCAGTGGGTGGAGGTGGTAATGTCAAGAGATGCCCTTAGTGTGGGCGCGATAATAATTAGGAAGACAAGTGGGAAGATAGATAATGGTAATGCATTAAGGGGAGCAACGCAGCCAGCTGGAGGTGTCGCCTGGTCTGAGGATAAAACTCAATTTTACTCCTTCTTGGATAGATATGAGGTTGAAGAGTCTGATGTAGTAAGAACATGCATTATTCTCGTCTGTACCGGATGTCTTCTATTTTATTCGATCCGAGACTTACATATTCTTATGTATCTATTAAATTTTCCTTTGATCTTATTTCGATTTGTAATACTCTTAATGCTCCAATTCATGTTTCCACTCTGGTTAGGGAGTCTGTAGTAGCGACCCATGTGTATCATTTATACTTTATGGTGTTTGCGAGTCTTCGTACTTAGGTAGATTTGGTTACACCGAATATGTTGGGTTTGATGTGATATTAGGTATGACTTAGTTGTCTCATTATCATGCTATGTCAAACTGTAATCCTAAGACAATAACTTTAGAGATTTCGAGTAGGAACAGACTAGAGAGGAAATTAGGTGTGTACAAACCTAAGCCAATAAATATCATATCTTTAATTCGGGCTAGATGACTAGTGGGGACGGGTTGTTTAACATACTTGGCTCATATTCAGAATGTTAGTGCGGAGTCCCCTACTCTGGAGTCAATCTCATTAGTTTTGGAATTTCAGGAGGTATTTCCTACGTATCTTTTTGATTTTCCCCGGATAGGGATATTAATTTTTGCATACATATAGAGTCGTGAACTCGACCAATATCTATTTATCCTTATTGTATGGCTCCGATAGAGTTGAGGGAACTCAAGACTTAGCTTCAAGAACTTCTAGTAGATAAGGGATTTGTTCGTCCCATTGCATCTCGTTGGGGTGCTTCTATCTTGTTTGAAAAAAATGACGGTAGTATAAGAATGTGTATAGAATACAAATAGTTGAATAAGGAAATTATCAGGAATAAGTATCCGCTACCTCACATAGATAACCTATTTGACTAGTTTCAGAGTGCTTTGGTGTTTTCAAAAAATAACTTAAGATCATGGTACCATCAGTTGATATTTAAGCCTGAGGATATACCTAAGACAACATTCAGGACTCCATAAGTTGGTATGGACATTATGAGTTATTGGTGATGTTGTTTGGGTTAACCAATACGTCGGTGACTTTCATGAGTTTGAGAATGGTGTCTTCAAGCCATTTCTAAATTCTTTTGTGATTGTGTTTATAAATGATTTTTTATCTACTATAAGAGTAATGAGGAGCTCGCATAGCACCTTTGCATTGTTCCGAGTATCCTAAGAAAACAAAATTATATGCCAAGTTTTCAAAGTGTGAATTTTGGGTGACTTTCTAAGGACATGTGACTTCCAGAAAAGGGATGATGATGGACTCTCAAAAGATTGAGGCAATTATGATTTAGGTTCGGCCTAGCTTTGTGACTGAGGTTAGAAGCTTGGTGGGCCTTGCTAGCTAATACCATAAATTTGTTAAGAATTTTGCTTCTATTGCTACTCATTTGACTATATTAACTCAAAAGAGGTATTATTCGTATTGTCTGACAAATGTGAGGAGAGCTTCCAAAAGCTTAAGATCCTTTTGACTACAGCTCATATCCTAGCATTGCTAGTTGAAAGTAATGATTTAGTTGTGTTTTGTTATGCTTCCCACTTTGGGTTTGGGTGTAGTGTTAATGCACGACAAGAATGTGATAGACTATGCCTTAAGGTAATTGAATCTCCATGAGAAGAACTACCCAACAAATGATTTGGATTTGGCAGCAGTAGTATTTGTACTTAAGATCTAGCAACATTATCTTTATGGTGTCAAGTGCGATGCATTCACTAATCATTGCATCCTACATCATGTGTTCACACGGAAATATTTAAATCTAAGACAGAAGAGGTGGATGGAGTATTTGAAGGATTATGATGTGACCATCTAGTACCATCCGGGCAAGGTCAATGTGGTGGCAAACACATTGAGACGGAAAACGATTAGTATGGGTAGTTTGGATTATTTGGGGGTATCTAAGCGACTTTGTCTAGAGAGATTCAGACTCTAGCATATGACTTTATGCAGTTGGGAAATTTAGAAAAGAGTGAAGTGTTGGCCAATATCGAAATTAAATCCACATTCCTGGAGGAAATCAAAACCAAACAATTGCATGATGAACAATTAATCAAGCTCCGGAACAAGGTGGTGTAGGGTGAGGCCTCGAATTCCACACTTGATGCTTGTTGGATTCAATGGTTTAGAGATCGAATTTGTGTCCCTTGAGTTGAAAACTTGATTCAAAATGTGTTGGCAAAAGCTCATGGCTCGAGGTACTTGATTCATCCTAGCTTAACTAAAATTTACCGGGATCTTAGGTAACTCTATTGGTGGCCTGGAATGAAGAGGGAAATAGCTGAATGTGTGTCTAAGTATCAAAATTGTCAGTAGATGACATATGATACGAGATGCCTATAAGATTGCTTCAAAGGATGTCCATTCCTGAATGGAAATGGGAAAAGATAGTTATGGACTTCGTGGTAGGCCTTCCTAAGACTTTGGGGAAGTATGATTCCATCTGGGTCATTGTAAATAGGTTGACTAAATCAGCCCACTTTATCCCAGTCAAAGTGGATTACAACTCTCAATAGTTGGCCAAGATTTACGTGAAAGAAATAGTAAGTTTACATGGGTTGCCCCTTTCCATCATTTCAAACTGAGGTACATAGTTTACTTCTAAGTTGTGAGGTAAATTGCACGAAGCGTTGGGAACCCAACTCATATTTAGCATAGCTTTTCATCCTTAAACCTATGGTAAGTCGGAGAGGACGATTCAAGTGTTGAAGGACATGTTGAGAGCCATTGGGATAAGTTCTTATCATTTTGTGAATTCTCCTATAACAACAATTACCACAACAATATTGACATGACACCATTCAAAGGACTTTATGAGAGGTCACCCATAGGGTGGTTTGAGACAGGAGATGTGAAGCCTTTGGGCGTTGACTTGGTGATAGAAGCTCAGAAAAAGGTGAGAGGTTTCCAAACCAAGCTATTGGCAGCTCAAAATAAACAAAAGGAGTATACAGACCACAGGGATATGGATCATTTCAGGTTGGTGAGCAGGTTCTATTGAAAGTGTCACCAAAGAAAGGGTAATGCGGTTTTGCAAGAAAGGTAAGCTTAACTCTTGATATATCGATCCATTTGAGGTTCTTGAAAGTGGGGCTAGTAGCTCACAAAGTAGCATTGCCACTCAATTTTTTCGAGGTCCACCCAGTTTCCACATAGCCATGCTAAAGAGATACCATGGGGATGGAGAGTACATTACAAAATTGGATTCAATTTTGCTAAATAAGGACCTTCACTACGAGTAGGAGCCGATTGCTATTCTTGATCGGAATGTTTGGAAATTAAGGACAAAGAAAATCAGATCGGTAAAGGTTCAATGGAAGCATAGTCTAGTTGAAGAAGTCACTTAGGAAAACAATAGGGACATACGAGACAAGTACCCTCACTTGTTTGAGAATCCAGGTACTATTTCCTTCTTGATTTAGCTTGTCTTTTTATTATTTAACTGTTCAGGGATGAATGATGAGTAAATATTTATTTTAACGACCCTTTCTATCATTGTGAGTGAGCTAATCGTAAAATAAATTAGGCGAGAAAACTTGTGGAATAGTGAGTTGAAAATTTTGAACTAGGCTAGGCTAGATAATATCTGAGAAAGATGAGGTCTAGGGAAATCTAGAAAAAAATTTGGGTGAAACATTTGAGTAGAGTTTGTTTTCCATGTTGCTAAGACTTTAGGGAGTCCATGGGACTTTCCAGAACTGAATTCGGGTGAGTAGAACTCTCGATATTGAACTTGGCGTGAAGGAATTGGTTTGGATCATCAAGGTTTGAAGTTGTGTTACAAAATTGGTTAATTTGGGAGGATTTTTGAGTTTTATTCCCGTGCACGCCACTAAAACAGGTGAAACACCACTACGACGGGTGAATTAATTCTCACTATAGCGGGATTGGGTCGCTATGGTGATGTAAGTCGATAATAATGCAAAAACTTCCCTAAAATGGCCCATATTCATTCAAGAACGTCTTGAGGAAGTGCAGGGGAGATCTAGGACGATTTTCTTCAATTTTCCATCAAAATCATCCATAAAAGTAAGTAAATTACTCTCCTAACTTGGTAATTCGATTCTTAGGCCTTTGAATATGTGGTGGTGACTATAGGGGAGAGCTTGGTTTGATGGAATGGTGGAAAGCCTCACCTCTGATTTGGGTGGAATAATCATGAGACTAATCTAGAATTTGGGATTAGGATATAATCCGTATATTTTTTTTTTTTATATATATATAGGCTATTTTGGTCTAATTTTGTGTTGCATTATTGTTTATAGACCAACAACAAGCTAGGCTTCATAACAATGGAAAAACTTAGATTTAGTAGAGCATATCAGGCTTGATTTGAGGTAAGTGATGTTTGAAATATTTCACATTTACGTTATATGTGCATGTTAACTATGTCACTAGTATTACTTGTACAATACATGGGTAGAGAGTTAGAAAGGAATGAAACTAATGATATGTTGTTGTCAATCTCATGCAATGAACTAGTCCTATTTGCTTGTATTTACAAGTGCGATTGTGTTAATTGTGATTGTGATTATGTGATGTATGATTCTCGATTGGCTCAGATGTTACGTCTAGTACATATTATTGGTTGACTCGGGTATCATGCCTGGTACATATTATCGGTTAGCTCGGGTACCATGCTTGGTATAAATTATTGGTTGACTCGAATACTACTCTTGGTACAAAATATCTATCGGTTGGTTCGGGTACCACGCTTGATATATATTATTGGTTGACTCGGATACTACTCTTGGTACAGAATATCTATCGGTTGGCTCGGGTACCATGCTTGGTACATGTTCAATGTCGGTTGGCTCGTGTACAATGCCTCGTACATGTGACTGTTTGTGTGTTAGTTCCATGAGTGAACAGGGTTGGTCTTATTACAATGATTGTTGAGAATATTTGTTGTGATTGTTAAATCGGGATGAGAACTAAGAGTTATGTTTATGTTAATGACTATGGCTATATTACCATGTTGTCTTGTTTTACTAAGTTTCGACTACCTGTGCATATTTTGTATAAATGGAGCTAACCGATGATTCTACTAGTACACTGTTGATTTTGTTTATTGATAATACATTTGTTCTTCTTTTCTTGAGTACTAGACATATTCTAGTGACTGCTACACGCCCTCAAATATGAATCACGTGCTTTCTAAATTCAAGGGTGAGCTGCTATGGGTTCATCTTTTCCATCTAGTCCATTTTTTGGACTTAGACTTCTTTTGTTTTGGGATTGCGTCCCAATATTCGAGATTATATAGACGTTTTGGTACACGACTTTCAAGTTCTAGGGTATTATTTCTCCAAATGTTTTATTATAATGGGATTTAGTTATGAAGCTTGTTTTAATTGTTGAAAACTGTTAACTTCTAGTTGTTTCGTTGATTGCGTGTTAGTAGATAATTGATTCTCCACTGGGGGTTTAGTGTGGGTGCCTAACACATCAGGTTGGGTCGTGAAAAGAAATATCTTAATGTATTATTGTAATACAGAGTATCTAATATTGTGATTTTTGCATTTATTTATGCAACTTCTCTTTAAATTTGGTGCGTAGAATTGTAGTACAGAGTAAAATAAAGTATTATATTTATAGTAAAAAGGAGTTGAAACATAACATGCCCCTTGTTTCTTTTTGGGTCTAGTAAATAGTATTAATTATAACATACAATAATATCAGACAGACTATTAACTATTCCTCCCTTGAATAGTTGCATTAAGATCTCTACAGCGTCTAATCTTACTAGTATGCCTAATTTCTAAGTCCTTAATTATGTCACCAAACGAACTACAGTATGTTACTGATTCAGATTGTATTTAAAACTCCACAAGTAGTCTACTACACCCCACAAAATCTGCATCATTTAGCTAAGTCAACATTAAAATGGTGACTAAAATCCAAATTTCTAATAGAAGATAACTACATTGCGAATATGGTCTTTATTCAAAGTGAATTATAAATAAGTTATGAAGCTAACAACATCAAATACCACAACATTGCATATTGAATACTTAAGTAGAAACAAATCAGGAGAGTGAAAAGTACAGTATAATCCAGTTATACAAGGAGTTGCAAACAGTTTTGTCAGCAACAAGGTAGGTTTTCCATCGAAGATAGGAAGTTGCATGTTGAATAAATGGAAGCAGCAGCAGCCCTGACAGCTAAATCCATTTCAGAGCTCTCGGTTTTCTCTAGTCTGCATAGTGAATGTACAAGAACATAAGCTTAATTACGCGAAGAAAAACTCAAGAACTTTATGCCAAGGAAATGCACAATGGGAAGAATAATGAATGAAGACAAGCATATGCTCAGGCCAATGAATATTTAACTTCAATTTGTAGTACTGCCAACTGAAATACTTGTCCATATAGCCTTGATAAGAACAAACATGTGTAATGCCTGTAGCAGTATGCTCAAATTTGAATGGTGTAAGTTCTACTTGTTACATTAAGTTTTCTTTCTTCTCAAGCATGCAAAATGCATTTGAAGTTTTAACGTTCTATCAGTAGTACCAATTCACCAGTAATGTCAAAAGACTTGCAAGTTGGACAACGCAAATAAGTGTTTCAGGTCATATGAATACTTACCTGCAGTCATTTTGCAATAGCCCCAACTGATGCAAACCATGCGGTGCACCAAATTTCTGAAGACCCTGTTCACATTGCAGCTGCATTTGCCTTACTTGGTTCAGCCAACTTTCCTAAATTCACATATAACAGACTAAAATGATAAATATCTTTTGGTGAAAGACAGGAAAGGAGGAACAAGGTAAACTCAGAAAAACACTGATAAGAAAATAGTATTTTGAAGGAGGAAATAAAAGACATACATACAAGTGATATATCTATCATATGCTTATTTGCAGTTGCTTCTATAAGCAAATCATCTTTATCTATATCATGATGAAGATGAAAAGATTTCAAGCAAACTATTGCACTGTACCTTCCAATAGAATTAAATGGTGCACTTATACTTCTCGTAAGAGAACGTAATTACATAAACATGCTTCAATTTACACAAACTTGAACAGACATTACATAAATAGGACCAATCATCAGCAATGCTCTAATTTGTATAAATACATCAAACATTGTTATTCAGACAGAATACCCTCGAGACTTAAGACAAGCTTTCTGCAAAAAGGTAAAGCACAGAAGGAAGAGTAGCTTTTTTGGATGAATTTTCAACATTCATTTCTCAAACAATGTACAAATGACATGAGATTTTAAGCAGACTCACCAGTTGCCTTTCTTCATCTGAAAGAGCTCCATCCATCTGATCAAACAATGCTGTCCATCTAGCACGATGTGCATGAGCAGTAGCATTGTCAAAATGACCAACAGAAGAGCTTTGTGTACCATATGAGCTGTTCTCTTGATTAGATGAGAATTCTCTGGAAAATAAGCAAGGGAATTCTGTTTGAATTACAGCCCGGACTCTTTTTTTACTACGCCGCAGTGCTGCAAATATAGAAAGGAGTACATTATAACTTTGATTTAAGTCAAATAAACTGCAACCTTAAGAGAATTTTTCTCTACCTGCAAGACGTCCTTTAATGTCTTGATGAAGCAATTCCAACCATTGTGAAGCTACATTAGCAGCTAGATATAAAAAAAATACCTATATCAGTTGAGTACTGTTGATAAAACATGATTTAGATGACAAACGGACCATTCCTTGAAGCTTACCGCTTGTACAACTAGATTTCCAAGTGTCTGTTAATCTAAAATGCTAAAAGGCTCATCTCACAAGTTTTCAGAAGAATACTTAACTAGTCATAATAAGCACATCATGTAATCCAAGAGAAACAAACAACAAAAAGAAGGAAGATATAAACCAACCTTTGATAGAAAGTGAATTAACACTTGCTAGGTTTACTGATTCCTCATTAGATAATGAGCTCGTATTATCTGATGCAATGGTTGTGGATGATGACAATTTCAGTGCAAGTGCATCATTCTCAGTGCCTATATTAGGGTTTGGATGATAAACCATCTTTCCAGTAACCCTGGTGTCAACCATGCATGAACCTCCATCTCCTCCTGTAAACACTGAGTTCAAAGAGATTGATTTATTCAGTGATGTCAGGTAACCATTTGTACACCTGCTTCCTGGCAGATCTTCAAGAACAGGGTTGAATCTGCTCACTCCTGGACCATCTATATTTTCCTGGTCTTTGTTTCTTTCACTATGGTCTTTCAATCCCCCCTTTGTTTGGATGGAAGGAACCTTGCTCCTACCATGGGCATTTTCACGCTTTTCAGATTTTACTAGGGCTTCTATAATGGAATGAACTTGCTTACTGTTCCTGACATGGTTTATGATCCCTGGGTTTAACCCGTTGAGCAACCCACTCGGTGCAGCAATCTTTGCAAACCTGTCAACTCGTTCTTTCTTCGCAAGCTCTAACTTTTTCTTCATCCCATCACTTTTACTTTTCCTCCCTTGCTGCTTTGGCATGGGTGCACCTCCGTGAGTATGTGAAAGAAAACCATTTTGTTTCATCTCATTCCAGATTCTCATCGACTCATTCTCGTCCAATGGACCAACCGAACTTGCACACTCAAAATCATCCTTTGATTTCAAGTACACAGAGTTCTTGCACAGATATGAAGATTCATGATTAATAGAGCTAGAAACATCTTCTGCATTCAGATCTAAAGCAAACCCTTTTGACTTCATAGGGTCCCCCTCTTGACCATTGTCTTTCTTCCCCAGAGAGGCCAGTTTGTTGGTTTCTTCAACATGTGATGCAATCGCATTGCTAGAAGCAACAGCATTTGCATTCAGATCAATCAATCTAAGTGCAGGATCAGTGACCAGATTACCGGTGCCCATTTCAGTTTTTTCTGATGGAACAAGAGAAAAATATTATTACATCATTTTTTTTTGTCTTCGTTACCTTCACAAAGATTCAAATGTTGACAAAATAGCGCCAAAAATATATCATAGATAGAGAACTTAGGGGTCGTTTGGTACAAAAATGAATAAAGCAGGGATTAGTAGTGCAGAGATTAGTAATGCAGGATTTATTTTTATCACGTATTTGGTTCATTATTTCCAACCCCAACTTGGGTTTGGATTAAAACACTTTTAAAATCTTCTTTCCAATTATACCATTGAATTGTTATGTAATTGGGTCAATGTAGATAATTGCCGGAAAATGTTTTTTTTATGGCCTTCTAACTAGCTATGAGAAGAATAATTTTGTTGTCATGTTTCCAATTTTCTACTTGAATTATTTGAGGATAAATAATTTTCATCTTAATAAATTGATCACTCACAAAATGTCAATTTTCAATTTAAAAAAGATAAACCAACTACTTTTAAAATTAAAAAGACGGTCAACAATGCTAAAATTGAATAAACCATCTGCATTTACACATAAAAATTGCAAGTTATAGTTTTAATATGTATGTAATTTTTTAAATTGTTCAAAATACAAATAGTTAGTGATATATTTTCCTTTTAATTAGTAAATGTTAAATAACTCACATTTCAATTTTGTATCGATTTGTATTGGATATATTTAGTAACAAACAACTCTCTCTAAATAATTTGTAAGCTAATTTATTTAAATAAATTTACTAGTACAAATATAAAACATAAAATCAAGAAAATGAAAAATATAATTAAAATGATTTGAGGGATATTTTTGTCTTTATATAGACTTATCCCATGGTATTATATCCTATGTATTACTAATACCTCCAAATGGAAGATATTAGTAATACATCATATAATACCATATAGGATGTATAACTAATCCATGGATAAGTTATACATAGGCTCAAATTCCTACCAAACATAGTACTAAATAATACCATACATAATACATGGACTATTTCTTTTAATGCGGCCTACCAAACAACCCCTTAATGACAGTAAACAAAAACACTGCACTAGAAAATCAAAGACTGCATCTTGAGTAAACAATTCTCTATATATTTATCAAACTGCACTAGAAAATCAAAGATCGCATCTTGAGTAAACAATTCTCTATATACTTATCAAACTGCACTAGAAAATCAAAGACTGCATCTTAAGTAAACAATTCTCTATATATTTATCAAACTGCACTAGAAAATCAAGGACTGCATCTTGAGTAAACAATTCTCTATATATTTATCAAACTACACTAGAAAATCAAAGACTGCATCTTGAGCAAACAATTCTCTATATATTTGTCAAACTACAGATCCGAAGTGCTTAAAGTTTTCAACTTTCAGTTCCTACCACTATAAATCATTCAAAATTTCAAGATTCCTATCTGCAATTTAAAGTTAAAAGTCCAAAAATTAGTAAAAAGACTACCTTCTGTACGCAGAACAGATTCAAGATCCCTCATTTTCACTCTTTTGTGACAAAGTCCTGTTCTTTCTTCAACTCCCACACGGCCCCTCTTCTCCCCAGCAATGACCTGAAACATCAGAGTTAATACACACCCAATAAACAAAAACCAAGAAAGAACTGAAATAAGTCATAAACCAAAGGGTAAAATTTCTAACCTTTATCCCAGTCCCAGATCCAGTTATCCCAATAGACTGATCAGAAACCCCACAATCTTCTTCCATAATTGACTAAATAAAACCTTTTTCAATTTAGGTCGAAGAATTTCACCTAAATTCAACAACCCACAAAATTCAAATTCAAAACTGTAAATCTGAATTGCTTAAACATACAAAGACCAAGAGAAAGAGTAAGTACGAGTAGATATCTTGAAAATTTGAATTTGGTTGGTCTAGGGTTTCAAAGCCATGAGAGAAGAAGTGGTTTTTTTTCAACTGGGGGTTAGGGGGGTGGGGGTAGGGGGGAAAGGGAAATGAATAAGCAATTAGATGTGGAGGGATGAGAATTTGAATTTGCAGGAAGAGCGCGCCGTTAAGTAGCGTTACTTCACCGGTAAAGCTACAGAAGAAAGCTCAATGTAGTTCTCTGAACAAATACTAATAAATTTGTTTTGGTTTTTCTTATTTTCGGGTTTCAAATTCAAATGCAAAGGGTTGGAGCCCTTGGAGGGACCAAAATCCAGATGGGAATATTGCCGCGCTGGACAATAAAAAGAGCTACTTTACTACTTTCCATCCTATGGGCATGGTTTTGAATTCGGAACGACCCAAAAATCGTTTCATAAATATACTATATTAAGAAAATATTTATCATTTATAACAATAACATTTTCATTTTCACTTGATCATTTTTAATACATTTATAATACAGTTTTAATACATATTATAGAGAACAATTTATAAAACACATGTAATACATGTTTTATTGATGAATAATACATTTATCACACATTTTAATACATTTATAATACAATGTGTCAATTTTTTTTAACCAAACACGCCTAATATATTTTAAAATAGTTATAATACATATATATTGCATACATATTGCAGATTTATCATAGTATTGTTATGCATTGCTATAAATGATAATAAACAAAAAGTATCGCTAAAATCAATAATTATTTGTTAAAAGGTATCCGTCCAAGTAATTTTTCCTATGATATTTGTATTATGTATCAAATGTATTTATATTTCATATTACTTGTATTATATATTAACTATATTTTGTATTTTCTATCAATTTTATTATGACAATTTGTATTCTACTAGTTGTATTTGTCGATACAAATTACATTCGTTAAAACAATTATATTCGATATATGATACAAATTGATTGTATCAGTTGTAATTGTAATAAAACTTGATACAACGAATACAATATGCATTCATCCTCTGTATTCTATATCAATTTTATTTCAACAAATATAGACAACTATTTATTTGTATCAACTGTATTTGTATTCTGTATCAATTGTATGTATTCATTCTCCCTCGATCTCGCTCACCTCTCTTCTCCTAATATGTAGCTAAATACAATACTTTTTTTTATACAATTGTATTCATTTTGATATATATCAGTTGTATCAATTGTGTTCGTGATATAACTTGATACAACGAATACTACAAGTATATTTTAACCTCTCTCGTCACTTTCATCACTCTTTCTGATCTCACTCGCCTCTCTCACTCTCCTAGTCTCTCTCACCTCTTCTACCCCAAACATGTAGCTATAATTCGTAATTAAGCAAAATATAACTATAGTTCTCTAATTAAGCCTAAACTATAATCATTTTTGAAAGTTTCCTTTTGAATTCCTTTTCATTTCCCCTTACATCAATGCTTTCTCCTCACTTTTTAGGTGTTTGTTTACACCCAAATTGATGATTAAACGTAATAATTAAATTTGTGATAGGGAATCAAGGGCACAAAAGGAAGAAATCACTCTCTAAAATTAAATATTAGACGGTCAAAATCCTATAATTCTCCGTGAATTTGTTATT
>JAJOON010008187.1:0-20673 GCA_029582645.1 Solanum megistacrolobum | reverse complement strand
CCCCCCCCCCCCCCCCCCCCGCCCAAATCAAGAACAAGAAGAGGGTGTTTATAGAAAGGGAATTGGGGTTCGGAATTGGGGAAAAGGGTAAAATATGAATTCTCAATTCATCCCTCAATTTGAATTTTCTTTTTTTTCAAGGATGGGAAAGTTGTTGCTTGTACAAGATTTCAACCAAAATCCCCTAAAATCCGGACGGAAAGAGAGGGTGGATGGCTTGACAGGCGGCTGCTGCAGGACGCAACTGCAGGTTTGTTCCTGCTGTTCCATCGATGAAGACGATGGCAGCTTTCCGTCTATTTTGACGCGTGAAGGAGAAGAAGTCGTGTATGGGTCGTCTGAGTGTTGCGTGTGCTGTTGCTGTGAGCTGCGTTGCTGATGTATTATTGTTGCTGTAATATTCTGGAAATTGAACGTTGGGTCTCTCTTTAGCAGCTGGAATGGGCCGGGTCGGGGGTTATTTTGGTGGGCTGGAAAATTTGGAGCAGAGGAAAAGGGCTGGGAAATGGGAATAATGGTGTGGGTTGCTGGAAGAAGACTTGGGCAGTTGAAAATTAAAGAAAATGGCCCAAAATTGGTCTTTTGAATTTAAGAGTCTAGTCAAATTGAGTTTAATTTAGCAAATTCGGCTAAAATTTAAATAGGACAAATTAATGTAATTAATTAATGAGCTTCTTATCTTTCACGAAATAAAATAATTAATTTAACTATATATAAAATAAAATTTTATTAAACACTAATTAACTCAAAAATTATAAACTATTAAATAACTAAGCAAACATAACCAAATATTTAATTGAACAACCTTTTGAGATGATTTTCGAGTATTTATAAAATTCAAAATATACATATATTATTTAAAAATTATAAAAAGTGACAAAACTATCTAAAAGCTAACTTGAGAAATATTTTGAATTTTATAAAGTCAATTATTTTAAATCATTTGAAAAATTAAGAAGCTCGGAAATTAATTATTATCAGGGAGGGTCAAAATTGGGTGTCAACACTACTGATTGAGAGAAACAGATCATGGAGGTAGAATATTAATGCATTACTTCTCCAGAATTCAGTGCTTTGTTTAGCAAGGTCGAAGTGAGAATGTACTAGAAGAAGTGGTGGTATTTCGGTTAAAGAGTACACCAAGTAACATTCTTATTAATTATCTAAGGAGGAAAATAGTTTCTAAAAGTTAATAGTTTTGATATTTATCATGTATGTCTTTGAAAAAGATCGGCAAACCATATGGTTTTTTGAATGAATTTTCCTTGGCAAAAAGTGTTGCCTTTAAAATTCTTTAGTTTGCAGAATGAGAGATGCTCATTTTTGTTTGATAAAATAGTATGTCAAAATGTTATAGTTGGAAGGCTATTTGAAAATAAAAGCATATCTATGTGATAATCTATGAATATGTTCAATTCTGTTTGGAGACTGAAAAAAAAACTTTTGTAGTTTTGTACTCCATGTGAAATTTGATTGTGTCGGATTTTTGTAGACTAAATTTTTTTGTAGTTTTCTACTCTGAATAAATTAGACTATGCAATTGGCTTGAAGAATATGAAAACTTCACATAATAAGTCAATGTTGTACTTTTGATTTTCTTTAAACTTCACTGTTATATAGAAATAAATTGTACAATTTTTTTTGTCTTTATTGTTAGTATTGTAAATACTAAGTTGTATGTCTATTTATGATGGAGGAAAAATACCAGTGACTTAGAGTTTGTAATTTTGTGCCTCTATGGAATGAACTTTGACATTGTGTAAAAATTGTCAAATGGAATTGAAGCACTATAATTCTTTTGTACAATAATATTTTCAAAAGAAGTTTCATGTTGCCAATGACACAATGACACTTTGATAGCATGAGAAAAAAATATGTGGAAAAACTATTTTCAAATACTTGAAAATTATTTTTGAGATCATATTTAAAATGTGGGGGGCTCTTTGCTTATGACAAAGATAAAATTAGACTTAGTGTCTAATTTAAATTTGGAGCACAAGATATGAAATTCGATGATACTTTTGTATTATGTTAGACACACAAAATTCTTGGAGTATATTTGATATTGTGGTCGTTGAGTTTCTCTTTTACTAGTATATGGTATGACTAGTATGAAACTACCAAATTATATGTATACTTGTTCAAAATGATTGAGTTCTTTTATGAAAAAGTGTCACTTAAAATGTTGAGATTTTTCATGAAAAGATATGTCTATTAAATATAACTATTTGTATAGACATGAATATTGGTGAATAGTCATTTGTCATGTTTTGTAAAAGAAACATTTGGACTATATTGCCTTTATTGGACCCGATGAAACTTTGTCCATGGGTAGTTCTATAACAATCAAATTGAAAGTTATGGAAAGGTCCTTTCGAAAAGGACATTTGACAAGGTGATGACTCTAAACAATGTTTGTATTCACACAAAATTGTAAGAAAGAGGAACAAATATTTGTGAGAAAAAGCTGCCTCGCGAAGAGCTTTTCGAACTCAATATTTTTATTTGTTCTTATTTGCTTGAGTCAAACTGTTTGTGACATGAACACTTGGGACATGTCAATTACAAAACCTTGTAAGGAAAACTGATCAACTTAGAAGTTTTGTCTAACTTTGAGTGTAATAAATAAAAATGTCAAGTTTGTGTGAAATCTAAGTATGCTAAGCATTCTTATAAATCTATTGAAGGGAATTTTAATTCCTTAGAGTTGATTTACACTTACATTTGTGATATGAAGTGAACACCATCTCGTGGTGGGAAAAAGTATCTCATAACTTTTATTGACAATTGCATTTGAAACGGTTATGTATATTTGTTGATGGTAAGGATGAAGCAATAGAAACGCCTAGGCAATATAAAATTGAAGTTGAAATCAATTGGAAAAAAGATAAGAACTGATAGGGATGGATAATATAAATCTCCTTTTGCAGAAATATGTTTGGAAAGTGGATTTATCCATCAAACTACTGCCCTATTCACCTCAATCTAATGGAGTTGCAGAATGAAAAAAATATCAAACTTTGGAGGAAATGATGGCTACATTA
Organism: Solanum megistacrolobum; assembly: GCA_029582645.1. NCBI lineage: Eukaryota > Viridiplantae > Streptophyta > Magnoliopsida > Solanales > Solanaceae > Solanum > Solanum megistacrolobum. Next base: position 17,629 of record JAJOON010008187.1, on the reverse strand, counting down.
CTTATAAGTTCAGGTTTACCACAAAACTTGTGTGGAGAAGCTATCCTTACAGCAAAAGGGAACAACAAAAAAAGTTGTCTTTTCAGAAAGAAAGCAATAAAAAGTTTTGTTTGTTCAGGACACAATTTATTCCATATGAGAAATGGAAAGGAAGGAAATCCAACTTGAAATATTTCAAAGTGTGGGGGTGTCTAGACAAAGTCCAAGTTCCTATTCCTAAAAGGATTAAAATAGGACCTATGACTGTGGATTGTAAAATTAGACTCGAGTAGTCTAGTGAAGGGTCTAAAAGACCTTGGAAAGAAAAAAAAGGAGAATGTACTTAATAAAGAGATTGAGAGGCGTACTAAATGTCAAAGGACATATACTTCCTTCGAATATGATTTTGTAACATTTCTTGTGTCTTCTGTAGACTCATCCTTTTGGAAAGATGGTGTCAATAGTGAGATTGATTCAATCTTGAGTAACCATATTGGAAGTTAATCGACTTTCTTCCAGAAAATAAACCTTTGGGTTCAAAGTGAATCGTCAGAAGGAAAATGAAAGTCGATGGAACTATTGACAAATACAAAGCAAGACTTTTTGTCAAAGGTTGTAGACAAAAATAAGGTTTGATTTTGTCGACACATACTCGCCAGTAACTAGAATTACATTCATTCGGATGTTAATTGCATTAGCTACGGTATATGACCTCCAAATTCATCAAATGAATATGAAAACAATTTTCATAACTAGGGAATTGGAGGAAGAAATTTATATGGAACAGCCCGAGGGTTTTTTGGTTCCTGGTAAAGAAAAGAAAGTGTGCAAGATTGTTAAGTCACTTTATGGACTAAAACAAGCACCCAAACAATGACATAAGAAATTTGACCAAACTATGTTGTTAAATGGATTTAAGAATGATGGAAGTGATAAATGTGTTTACATTAAAATCACAAGGTCATTGTTTGTTTGTATATTGGTGATATGTTAATCATCAGTAGAGACACTAATGACATAAATCCTACTAAGCATATGCTAGAAAGCAACTTTCATATGAAAGATCGTGGAGTTGCTGATGTGATCTTAGGTATAAGAATTCTTAGAACTACAAGATGTTTAGCATTGTCACGGTCTCATTACATTGAAAAGGTACTTGACTAGTTCAAATATTTGAATTTTAATATTGTCAAGACTCCAATAATGTGAGCTTTGCACTTCAAAAGATTGAAGGTGAAAGTGACTCACAATTAGATTATGCTAGAGTATTGGGAAGTATGATATATATCAGAAAGTGTACGCGATCAGATGTAGCATGCACTATTAATAAACTGAGTCGGTTCATGAATAATCTCAATCAAACTCATTGGATGACAATGAAGAGAGTTTTAGGGTATTTAAAACATTCTCAAAACTATGTCTTGCATTATACAAATATCCTACAGTATTGAAAGGATTTAGTGATGCAAATTGGATCACCGGGATCAAATGAAGTAAAATCCACAAGTGGATATGTATTTACTCTTGGTGGAGGAGCAGTCTCTTGGAAATCTTCCAAAAAGACATGTATCGCTAGCTCTACAATGAATTCTGATCTAGGTGCTCTAGATAAGGCCGGTGAACAAGTTGAAAGACTTCGAAATTTCTTGATAGATATTCTTTTTGGCCCAAACCTTTGGCATCAGTATGCATACACTTTGATAGTCAAGATGCAAAAGGTAGGGCATGGAACATGATGTATAACGAAAAGTCTCGTCATATAAGACATATACATGATACCGTTAGAAAACTACTCTCTAGTGAAATTATCACAATTGACTATGTAAAGTCAAATGATAATGTGTCGGATCCACTTACAAAAAGGCCTAACTAGAGAGAGAGTTGAAAGATCATCTAAGAGAATGGGTTTACGGCTTAGGACAAGTCATCATGGCGGTAACTCTATCTAGCAAACTAGAGATCCCAAGAGCTAGATTCAAGGAGAAAAACAAAGTTGTGACTAACGGTTCGGCATTGTCAACCAACTCAATCCATTCCCATGATGAAGACAATGCTCAGGAACAAGGATACAACATTAAGGCTTGTTAATGAGTTAATAAAGCTTAAAGTTTTTAATGATTTGCTAAGTTTGACAGATTTGACCAAATAGTGTATCTACGCGATAATACGTTTAGAAATCACCTATGTGAGTGTGAAGTGTAAGCCTCTTCAAAGAGGATGATTGCCAAAAGCCCATCTCTCTATAATCTCATGAAACTAAGAGGTGTTCATGGCTGAAATGAACACAATCGTAAGAACCATAAATGGTAAAGGGTTAATAATGTGACATATGGTTGTCTAGGTATACACCAAAGCTCGACGGTTCAAAGATATCGCATCTACTGATTGACCGAGTATATCCGACATATGTTCACTACGAAAAGTCCAAGGGGAAACCTACTTATCCAGATGCAATTAATTCTTGCTTGTAAAGTACACATACTTGTCTGTTTCTTTGTCTTGAAGTCATTCTCCATTCATGCAGGGGATTGTTGGGTTTTAAAAGGTGTGAATGAAAAAGGAAGAGTTGCAACTTTTATGAAGAGTTGCAACTTTTATGAAGAGTTGCGACTTTTATGAAAAGTTGTGACTTTTATGAAAGGTTGTGACCTTTCCGAAAGATTGTGATATAAGAACCTTTTCACACTACCCTTTGTTTTCTATAAATTGAGGGATTTCCTCTCATTTTAGTTGAACTAATTTTTCTGGACTTCTTCTACTACTACTACTAAATCTAGTATTCAAAGTGTACTTTACTGCCGTTGAGTGGTTCGCTGACACCGTGGTTTTAGGTACTGATACACCGGTGAGTAAAATCGTTCTATCCTGGGAGGATATATTCTGTTAACCTCGGGTACTTGAGTGGAATAATTTCCTTAAGGGGACACTGTGCGTTCAGTGGGCTCGATTTTCTTTCTTTGAGAAAAATATTTTTATATTGTTTCTAATCTGTTTCTGATTCTATTTTCTCTACTAGTTTTAATTTTCTAGTTTGAAAATACTCTTTAAACTTTGTTGTTTCTTACCAATTTCTTCAAAGTTTTGTTCTAAATATCTTAGGAATACAAGATGGACAACAATTTTTAAATGCATAAATTTCACTCTTAAAAATTAAAAAGTTGCGGTAATTTACATAGTAATAAATGAAGAGGCTATATTACTAACTCCATTTGTGATGACTAATACCAAGTTTAACTATTTATTTTTCCGTCATGAAAAAGTAATAATACAAAAAAACATTATTCTCAGTTTATCACAGAAGAAAAGAAATTAGATTTATAATTAGGAGACAGACAAATGCAAAGTGATTTAAATTTGAAGTTTAATAATGGTGTTATTAAAACCGAATGAATGATATGCCTTTTCGTCTTATGGAAGAATAAAAACATTCAAGCAGATTGGATGGGCCCCAGAAGACAAATATTCAACTCCCCCCACCGAAAGTAACATCAGATCTAAATAAAAAGAGAGTAAAATAATGTGAAAAAAAAAGAAAAAAGAAAAAAGAAGTAGAGTGGTCAAAGTGAAGATTGACCCATCTCATTAATGGGCCAACGGAGAATGACATGCGTCATAATGGTATCAATGGGCCCTCTCTTTTCTCCTTCCACATTCTGGAACGCTTCCACCTAGGCAAACGGTGTTTCCACAATATTTAAAATTCCAAATATAATTTTGTTAAAACGACCATTAAAATTTTAATTTGAAAATGTATATCTAGCTAGACAACTCGACTTGTTTTCATTATATTAAAATGATCATCTAAATATCCTTTTTGTGTTATGTAGATGTCCATGAAATACAATAAAAATGAGTTGAAATATCTACATGTACATTTTTATCAGAATATTTAATTGCCAAGTGAAATCAAGTTAAAATGTCAATGTAGTATACCTCTATTAAATAAATTATTAAATTGATCTTTTTAAGATTAGTAACATTACATAAAACATTTCATTTAGGCACGTTCTAAATTGAAATAGTAGTATTTCATGTATTTGATGGGATATTAATTCTTCCACTATATCATGTTCCGAATTTTAACACCATTTCATTTTCATATATGACATAACTTAAACAACTTTTAAGAATTTGAATTACAAATTTTAAATTTTAACATGACTATCAAACTAACTTTGCGACCTTTTAAAATTATTCTTCCAATATAACTAATGGCGGAATACCTTCGACATGTATCGTCACAACAGCACAACTATCTTGACTAATAGAACCCATTATTTTCTTGCTTATCCTAGTTTTCCATTCATCTAAGTTCATTTGATCTATTATTCTAATGTACTTTGCTTTGAAATCTGAATCAATTAGGTAGGCTACATGTTATACTCTCATTGATTTATCCAAAGCCGTACCTCTCTAATTAATAAGTATTATACCTAAGAACTCAAATAATTAACAATCACTCATTAACATTTAAGATTAGATACCTAAAGTGATTAATCGTGCCTACCAATCTCTTCAAGTCTTTTTTTTCTTTTAAAAAAAAAAAGTTGTAGTTTTTTTAATAAATATAATGGACTCACACGTTTGCCAGATGGACCAGTCCCATGAGATAGCCCGTGGGCTAGTGGACAGGCCTAGAGCTTCAAATGTACATACGAGATACTCCAACCCACTTGAAGAATTCAAAATTATTACCATACGTGGGTGTTTTTCTTCATTGATCTATTGCTTTCTTTCAAAGTTGTTCTGTAAAACAATATTTTTGAGCCTGGATTTATCTGAAACAATCTCTGTAACCAATAGGGTTATGTTTGCACCCACTTTTGAGATTATACTATATGTCGTTGTTATTGAAATGATTAATCAGAATATGCCTACTTATTTCTTTAAGCCTGTTACCTGTAGTACCCCTCCAAACTCGTGGAAAGTCAGAGATGCAGAGGCGTAATAACTGATATAATTTTGCTATAAGTCAAAATTAAGAGGGGGTCAGGGATCGACATGTTACATAGATGAGGAATAAATAGCTTGTGCAAATCAATCCATTTATAATCACAAGGAAATTGACTAATATGATTTCAAGTGTATTTGCTTCTTCCGTCAGGTTGTTCAAATAACATCAATAATGTTGAATTTGATGCTTCATGAGTACATTACACCGTGTGACTTGTCTATGCTGATGCGCGGCCGAGTCTAGACATGGAATTGGCATCAACATGATCTGTCTCATCATAGATCTCCTCCTACACCAAGAAATTAGTACCAATTTTAGGTGATAGATATAAAAATAAACTTACAGGAGGGAACATTTCCTTTACTTTTAGAAGCTCCTCAATGACATCTTCCATGGTAATGATTCCTATTACTTCTTCGGAAGAAAGAGTTGAAAGTGATTTTTCCTTAATTGGCAGGATCTCAGGGTGAACTTCCTCTGACCACCTTCTGCTTTTCGACAACTCCCTTCGCGAAATACTTGCACTGAATCTCTTTGACTTCCTCAATGATCGTCTGGCCCTCGAGCTTTTCCTTTCATAAAACATTTCCCCAGGAATGTTCAATCTCACTTCTCTTACTGATAGAGCATTTCACATGTAGAAATTACCGCGGAAAAGTAAGACAAAAGGCAGAGGAATAGATATGCAAGATTACAGTAAAATGACTAGAAAATATATAGAACTGTAAGTTCTTCCTCACCACCAGTGGACAGATTGGCGCTTCCTTTCTCGATTGTTCCATTTGGCTTTTTCACAACAGCAGCCATGTGGCTGAGACCTTTCTGGAATTCATTTAATATGTCATACAATGGCATTGTCGCTGAAACTCTAGCATGTTGTGCAAACGATGTCAGGGGACTATTTAACTAAGCTAAGAAAATATTACAGCAGTTTGTTAGGTGTTAGAACTGAGAGTCAAATAAGAAATTGGAATTTGTGATACTGACTATTATGCAGATAACATCCAAGAGACAACTTGGATATTTTGTTTCCAGCTAAACTACCTTGGGATACGCCGTATTGTTACATTCTTCACGGGCACATATTCACTTGGATTAATCGTCACCAAATTCTTCACCTGTTAATCAGAACAATAAATTCTTATGATGTTATCACCATAATTAGTAATTAAGCATACATTAACAGAGTCGGGCATCTATATGAGACAGCTATTTTAACTCAAAGAAAAGCTCGATTCTGAATCATGATCCAGTTTGAATCAATAAAGATTCAGGCGGTTTGTAAAACCACTTTCTCACATCCTAGGTGAAGCTAAGTAGTTTGTAATTATACTTCATGCTTTGACAAGAAATTTCTGCTTATCGGTTCTCTTTGCACTAATTACTGAGTCTTTTAGTCTCTTGGAAAATCTGAGAAATTTTTATTCCTTTAAACCCTTCGTTTCATTTTCCTCTTTCTGTGGGTACTGTATCTCTTCATACTTCTTTGCTATTTATTGCTCCATGGTCCATGGATAGCCATCATATTATTTTATTGGAGCAGGCACGTGTAATGGATAAGATGAAAGATTTTGCTCTTGGGACACCAGCACTTCCCAGCTTAATTCTAGTAAAGGTCAGCATAATTTCCAGGGATATGTTTAAGTTCATCTATTGTGAAACTTAGCATGAACAACATATATCACATATACCACTTGGATCTTATCAAATTATTATCGGAAAGATAACTATATCTCAGCAACACATTCTCATGTGCATTACTGAGACAGCAGAAAATAATTACCAGGACAAGTCCAATTATGTTTGCTCGATGTTCGTTGTACACTGGAACCCTGCTATGTCCCTTCTCCAAGATCAAATTTATCAGAACCCTGCTCAAAGACATCATTTATTAGGTATGCATAATAAATTATAGTAGACATTATCAATTTCTATCTATTTTGGTATTGGTCATGTTAACTCTAGTGAAATGTACCTGTCAAGATTGGCATTGACATCAATAGCAAAAGTTTCAGATATAGGAGTCATGGCATCCCTTGCAGTCTTCTCAGTGAGCTCAAGTGCTCCTGCAATTATATTTGTCTCGTGAAGGGATAATTCTCCTCCTTTTCCGGCCTGATTAGCAACAACAATGAGAAGTTAATAGCATATGACATCTCCACAGTGTCTAAGAAGCCCCTAAGGAGTTTGAGACTATACAACAGTCAAGTGGTCGGGATTGGCAAGTAGATGTACAATTTGCATCAAACTAGGATTAAGTCAAGGAGGAAGAAATGTAGATTCTGAATAGTGGTCGGTCAAACCATGTTTAGCAGAACCCAGTGTTATGTGTTCGAACCCTATATATGTGCAAAAAATAAATAAGTCTTTCTGGATTTGCCTTTAATTCTGAAAGCACCAAACATTTTTCATCCTTAAAACTAAAAGAGGGACAGAACAAGAGTCTTTCAGCAGAGATTGATAGGTAAATACCTTATTACCGTGCATGTCAACTAATGTCATCAATTCAGCTCTTCGAAATAGAGCCTTATGCCTTTTCCCCAACAGGTAGTCTAAGATCTGGTGATTAAGAACATAAGAAGGCAAAATTATACATACTATTCTTTTCTTGATGGAGCAAGTAAATTCATCAATTTATTTTTTCTGTTGTTGTTGGAAAAAACACAATAAGCTGCGTTTCCTGTATTCGCACCTTGCTTATTGGATAGGCTATTGGAAACCAAAACCAAATAAGAACTCGAACAAGTGGAGCAACAGTTGCACCAATGGCTAACCCGTACCTTGTACAGAGAGATTGTGGTATAATCTGCATACCAAAATGTTACTTAATTGGAACTTTATACTCAATAGAAAATGAAAGCAAAAGCAGAAAAAATATATTAAAAAATCCCTTTTTGCACATGCTAAGGCGTTTAATTTGTAAAATTCGAGAACTAACCTCACCAAAGAGGAGTATCAATGTTACTGAAAGAAGAATTGCTCCCCAATCTGGCACTAATTCGTCCAGAAAAACAGGAAGTGCCTGAGAAATCAAAGTATTCCTATCAATTGCAATTGAATAATAATTGTTACGGCTTCTTTTATAGCAGCAGCGCTTACCTCCATAGCAGCAGCGTTGCTAATCAGAAGCGTACATAGCAATAGATGTTGTTGCTTCACAATGGGCAAGATCTTTGCTGAAGTTACCAGAAAAGTAGCAGTTAAACATGTCAACTCTTCAATCTTGTCAAAAGACCAAGAAAAATGTCTTAAAATTTTCACTTGTTAACTCTATAATTGGAAATATTGGAGCAAGAAGAAATCAATGAATATATGTGGAGAGTACATACAAGCATGGAGACGGTCTTTGGGCGTTCCAGATTTTGCAAGAACTTCAAGATCAATGACGCTCATAGACATGAGGCCTAACGTGAGGCCAGACATGAGACCAGCACACAAGACTAGAAACACAACTGCTGTAATATAGATGAAGAACTCTGTATTGCAACATTTCAAGTACGTGTGTCCCATTTTAGTTTCTTCCTTCCTAATTTTCACCTTTATTGTGTCCTCTTAATTAATGAAATGTAATTCTCTTTGTGACTATGCTTGAAAGATTAATAAAAATGAAAACAAGCTAGTTTTGGGCGAGAAATCCCATTAGCAATTAGTGGAATATCTTTTTGCCTGCATGCAGAGAATAATAATATATCCGGATACAAAACAAGGCTAAATTTTTGAACTAGTATTTATATTTATTTCAAATCTCTTGTCATAAAAAATGGAGGTAAAACTTTAATTTGGAATAGGCGAAAGGTCAGCCGCGCTATGGCTTAGCAATCCGATGCTTAAGTCTCTTGGTTTACCCGATAAGTACATGAATCCAATTGTTGCCTTATTAATTTTAGCAGTACATAATTGTTTTCTAAAGCCATCATTAATTCCCTTCCAGTTCGAAGTTGTCTATCAAAGTCCACTTCAGTAAAGATTGATTATTTAGAATGTGATTTCTATAACTAATTTGTTTCTATACCTAAAGGAAATGAAAAGCAATAACTAAACATAAACAGAGAAAAACTAGACTATTTGAAATGGGTGAAAATCATTTACATTTCCAACTTTACTTTAAAAACCAAACTCTCCCTCAATTTTGAGAAATAATCATTCTTTGCCTTTTTTTCTTAACTGACTTTTTAAAATGTATATTCTGCCCTTACATTATTAATCTTTTTTTTTCTATACTTCTTTTAAACTATATGACAATTTTTTATTAAGAAAAATATTAATTTCGTCTAAAAAAGAAAAGGAAAAAAAATTGATTGAGTATATAATTTAATGTCGTTCTATAATGAAACAAATGAACAAAATAAAAATAATGTTATTAATTTTAACGAAATCTATAATGTAATAACCTTATTATCATATTTTGATCAAAGTAATAAAAATATATTTCATACCAATTTCTTTAAAAAAAATTACCTATTTATATTATAGATAAATTTTAAATTATAATTTAAAAAATATTTCATTAATTACAATCAAAATTGTTGATAATTTCATAATTAAACATGAGAAAGGAACCACGAAATTCACCAAAAGAAAATATAAGTCTTACCCACTCTTCTTACTTGAAATTTTCAAGATCTATAAAGATAATTAAAAATATGACAGTAGTAGTAAAAATAGAAATAAATATATATTATTTTTTTTAATTTTATTTTTCAATTTCTAAATTTCCCCCTTTCTACTTATTCTTTTTTTGTTTATTTATTTTTCATTTCTTCTTTCTTAATGATAAAAAATAATAATTAAAAAGTACAAAGGAGGAGTGAAGTGTAGGCTGTCTATTTTAGTTTATAATTTCTAATCGTGAAAAGATAAATTATATCTAAATTTAAATATTAAAAATTTATATCTATAATACTCAAAATAAAAAATCTGAAATTCACCAAGTTAACAAAACAATTACTCTTATTTATTTAAAGGAGTTGTTGTTACGCATTAATTTTCTAGAAAAAAGTTAAATGATAAAAATATATTTATCCGATTATACTTAGAATGTATATGAGCGAAATATGAAGAAAACTGAAATTACCATCATGTTTCGTCCATTATATGATTGCTTTCATATCCTCAAACGTATATGAATCACATCATACACAAATAAAGACTCATTAAAATTAATATTTATTTATTTTAGTACTAGAGAGGTATACCAATATTTTTTGGGGAAAAAATGTTGATGGTGCTTCATTGAAAAATTATAATAACTAGGAAAGGATATAGAACGTTCTTTATGATTTAAAAATAAACTTTTATAAAAAAAATAAATTGAAAGAAAAACATCTTCATAGTTCTCCGATGATAATGACAACACAAATTTATTAAACATGAACTAGATCAAAGTTTCATCACATATATATTTTTTCTTTATTAGTATTATTTGTTGTTTTATTAAATAATATGTTAAAATATTAATTATACATAGTTGTAGTCACAATATATATTTTTTTTGCTCTCAAATTAATATTTTTTTGAAACTGATTAAGAATTTTTAAAATTAAGTAATTTTATTGTATTTATTATATGAATAAATTTAAATTACCTATTTAACTAATTATTTAAATTCAATTTTAAATAATTTTTTTAATTCAATTTAAAAATATATTTTTAAATATAATGTAAAATAGTTCAATAATAATAGTCAATATTCAAAATACTTTAGAATCGGTAGATATCGACACAATAAAGAAATATTAAAAATCATATGGTTCATAAGTATCGATCCTATTTCACAACAAACCAAGATAGTTACACATTAATGTTGTAGTTTTGATATTGTTAATTATTATGTTTTAAAAAATTAAACTTCATATTTAAATATTATCTTTTAAAAATTAAACTTCATATTTAAATATTATCTTTTAAAAATTAAACTTCATATTTAAATATTATGTTTAAAAAAATTAAATTACGTATTTAAAACTACATATTTAAAAAATTAAAATACATATTTGATTATTATGTTTAAAAAAATTAAATTTCGTAGTTCTATAATGTGTTGATTTTTATCAATTCTAAAGTATTTTGAGTTATGTTTATTGTTATTGAAATATTTTTCAAATTATATTTAAAAACATATTTTTATGTATATTATTAACATGAATTTTAATTGTCTCCTTTGGTAAAAAGTTCTATATTAAATGAAAATAATTTTCTTAAAATGTATATCCTAATGGGAAAATCCTTTTGGCCATAAAAATTTAATGTGTTATTCATGGCATAGTTATAAATGTCTTATCATCAATTATTTTTTAGAAATATCCAGTTTTCAAAATAATATTATTTTTTCTCTTGAAAAACATCTAATATATATATAGACTAATTTATTTAGTTGATTATATTTAAAGAAAAATTCAACTAAATTTTTTTGAATCTACGCTTAAGTACAAAATAATTAAGTATAATCTTCAGTAGACAAGATAGTCATTTGTAGTTAATATTAATGAGAAATTTAATTTTCTTCTTCATATTTATTTTAAGCGAAAAAATGTTTTTTCAAAGGTATGCATTGGTACCTTATGAACATTTGTTAAAGGTACTATTCAAAAATATTTTTTTAAACTAAAATGTGCAATTTTTTTTATTAAATGAACAATATTTATTTTTAAAAATAAATCGAATGAACTATACACATATACAAAAAAAATATTTTTTTTATTAACTGAACAAAATATTCAAATAATGATAAGTAAATAAATCCACAAATAGATGTTTAAGACTGAAATTAATCATTGAAATAATTTTTTTTAAAAAAGAAATTACATGTGAGAAGTATCAAATATATTACTGAATTTTGTGAGAAGTATCACATTAAAGAGAGTTTCTAAAATTACCTTGAATGTAATAAACTTATTTATAGCGTTATGTCATATTTTCACTATAAAATATCAAAAAAAATTATAACACGAAAATTACTTTCTTATTTTTTAATGCATAAAATTCATCTAATTATTAAATTTATCCCACAAAACTTATCTTTTTATATTTATCACATTAAACTACAAACTTTATTAAAAAAATATTTCTTATTATCTGAAAAGAATAATCTTTAAAGTTTGTCATAAAAAAATATTTTATTTATTTTAAAAGATGATTATGAAATATAATATTCAAATGAGTATAGTAATGAAGAAAAAAAAATCAAATCATATTATTTTAAATTTTGATGATAGTGTATTAAATATATTATAATGAAATTAAAATAAAGAAAACAAATTTAATATTATTCCCAACAAATTTTGTGTTATGAAGTTAGATATTAATGAATATTTTTTTTGTGTGCTTGATTTTAGAATTGGATGATTTGTATATAATAGAAATAAACAAATGTTGTTTTGCAAGTTCAAAATTAGAAAATCATTGATAAACTGTATCCAAAAATTTCTTATGGAATTAGAATTTGTATAATTTAATTTTACATGTAATGGGAAAGAAAAGAGAAAGGATGACAAAAAAGATGAAAAAAAAAGGAACAAAGAAAGAGTGAATTAGGAAGAATTAAAAGAAGGTGAAGTTAGACTATAATGGATCCCACATTATAAAGTTCATTAAATAATTTCCTTCACACAATTAATAATAATTCTAACTCATTAAACATAAAATTGTTGTTCACACGTATTTCTAGAAGTTTAGAAAATAGTAGTAATAAAGACTTGACTTTACTTTGAAATAAAAGAAGGTTAAATTAGTCTTTTTACAATTTTGACTAAATTATGGCCGCATAATTCTGGCCATTTAGCACTTCCCAGGGAGTAATATACGTATATAATAGATTGACATAAATACTCCTTACGAGACAACTCGATAACTGATTGCTTTTCCAAAGCAGCCTCATTCGTGCTGCTTGCAACAATTTCATAAGTTCATCACGTGAAAAAACATTCTATCTTACGAAAGCAAACACTTTTAATACTCCTCTGTCCTTAATTATTTGTCCACTTTTTTTTTCTTAGTTGTCTCTAATTACTTGTCAATTTTAACAAATAAAGAAAGGACAATTTTTTTTACCTATTATACCCTCAATTAATTACTTTGAAAAATGTAGAACTTTTTGAAAACCTTAAGTTTTTAATTCATACCCTTCATAATTAATAAGGGTAAAATGGTAAACTCACTATATCAATAATTATTTTTTTAATAGATGTGGCAAGTCAAAAGTGGACAAATAATTAGGGACAGAGAGAGAGTATTATTTAACATGAAATTTGTTTTATGTATGTGCCTATTATGAACATGCACCTTCTCAAAGCTATCGGCCTTTTGAATTTTATTAACCAAAGAGATTGTGTTTTAGTTAGCTTAACACTAATCAAGATCCCGAAAAAATTTCAGGAATTCATATCATGCATGTGTTCCAACTCTTAAACCTTTTTCCTAGATTTGTGATATTAAATCAAACAAATGCACTTCTAACATTTGTTATACTTTTGAAAGATTATGTGTTATATTACCATATCTTAATATTTCATGTAAAATATAACTAATATATTTCCTTGGTAAATGTTTTATAACAGTTATGGATAGTTGCGTAGGGGTCGCCAAATAAAACTTAACTGATCATATCACTATCAAATCAATTTGAACAATTATAACTTGACCCGATTGAAGGGCGGTCTAGTTTTGGCTATGCATACATTTTCACAAAGAAATTGTTTATCCATGTTCGTAATATTGTGATTGAGAAAAATACCAATTCAAATTGAATGGATTTAAAAAATGTTACGACATGAATTGAGATTAAAAAAAAACTCCATTTTATTCAGGAAATAATAATTTAAAGAGGAGGTTGGAGTAGTCGGGGAGTAAATCGTGGGATCGATGTTACGGCATGAATCGATATTTTTTTTTTTTTTCATTTTATTCATGAAATAATAATTTAAAGAGTGAGTCGGTAAGGACGACTCAATGCCTTTTAAAACGAGGCCTCCATTTAGGCCCTCAAATTTGAGGGACCTCATTTTTTAGTAATAATTGAATTATTATAAGTCCTTTTTAATAAAAAAAAATTGTATTGTGTCTTTCATTTTCTTTGTCTTTTTTTTTGTTTGTTTCGAAACATTAAAGAATGTTTTTTTCTTTTTTGTCAATTTTTAAATTTAGAATACACATGACATGTTTAAGATAACAAAATTAAAAAATATTTTAGTATATATATACAAGAAACTGATGTTCATGCCAAAAGAAGACAATAAAGTGAACAACAAACTACATTCAAGTTTGTGTTAAATCTTCTGAACTTTCTTCACGTTTACCAGAGCATTAATTGAACCACATTAACTTGGTGACGTATAATTATTGTAGCAAATACTGATGCTCATGTCAAAAGGAGACATAGACTCCATGCAATACTCTTTCTCTAGCAACCTAGCTCAAGCCTCTTCATTTCTTTTTGGGCTCAAGTAATGTGTGGACAATGGTCATACCTTTATCTTGGGAGAAACAGATTCACTATTCCTTTAAAATTGTATAAATGACTCTTGGAAAGTACCTTGAAGGATACATGAAGAGGTACATGAGATCAATAAACTAGTAATAGACCATGAAGTGATTACTAGGCATTGCTTTAGAGAAGCTAACAAAGTAGCGGACAAACTGGCTTTTATGAGCCATAACACTGATGCAATAAGGTATATCCACAGTATAGAGACTTACCAAAAAAAAAAAGATTATACAGTGTGGAACTAATAAGAAAATTTCTCAAATCCTTTGTGCGGAACTAAACAAAATTTTCACACAGAGGAAATGAAGATAAGTATGAAGATTGAAAGGAAATGAAGATTGGTTATGTGGATACAAGATTATACTGATTAAACAACAGTTTGTGCAACAGATACACGGTAAAGAAAAGGAATTTTCCAGGTAAAGAAAGTCCCGAAGATGAATCCAACTAATTGAGATGGAAGCCATCTCTTAGATCTTCTCGTCTAAAATGGAAATTGAGAGGAAATGGAGAATGATATAAGATTACATGCGTATAGAGGGTGGCGTTTGTTACAGCTCTGATTAAATAATAGTTTGTGCAGAATTAAACAAAAATAGACAGTAAAGAATAAGCAATTCTCAATAGTTAAAGAAAGTTTCAAAGATAATGAACTAATTGAAACATATTTTTTCTTACCTTGATCATTCATGGCTTCTTCACGTCTAAAATGGAAACTGAGAAGGTTGGTTGCATGTGTTTAGAGGGTGGAGTTTGTTACAACTCTGATTTTCTTTTTATATTATTAAAACTAATAACAATTTTGGACATCAATTTCTAATTTCTTTTGGAAAATTATATTTGGATATTGATCGTAGACTATATTAAATCTTTTAAGTGTGTTTTGGCCACATATATTTTTGAAATAGAAAGGAGTTACAGAATTGGTCAGTTAGTAATTAATGAATCAGTTAGTTACTTGTATAAATATCTGATTTGGGGTGACAGTTCAGTTATTCTAAGCTCCTCATTTCTTCTTCTCTCCGTTCTCATTTCCAAATCGATTGCTCCTTTTCAAAATTTTCGAAAATCCGTTGGAATTTGTACGAGTTCGTACAAGAATCCAGCTGCAAAATCTTACACTTTGTTCTTGTTTCTGTATATAATTATGTTTTGCCCTGTCTCATGATTGATATCGTGAAGCATCGTGTTGAGTGTTTATATTGAATGGGTTAGAATTAGTAACTGTCATGTTTGTTTGAAGTCTGAGCTCTACTTCTCTATTGAATCTTTGTATTAGTAAGCAGGTGATACCCTATCGTTCAAATCTTTTCTGTTTGATTTACCAAATTTTAGCCCTCATAATGGTCCTGCTTGTTTGGTTTTTCTATCGTTGATTGATGTCACTTATTCAAGTTGTTATGCCATGGGTTAAGTTCATCCGATTTTTTTTCTCTAAAACAAAATCAATTTGTCACATGTGCATCATGGCCTGAATATTAATTAGCATTGGATCCAAATTTGATGTCTGTTGTGAATATATGTCCTCATCTACTTTGTTTTATGTATTGTTACTGCCCCGTTATCACTTATTTGTTTGAATCAAGTTTTTGTTTTCAAGAATTACGTCTGCATTTCCTTCTTGGGTCTTGTTATTTTTCATGCTCAAATAAAAGCCTGAGACATGGAATCTGTATTCACCTTGGGTGAGTTTTATTCATCTTTGATTAATAAAATTGTTTCAAGTTTGTTTCTCTGGTAGTATTACTACCTTCTTGAAGCGGAAAGAGAATCCCTCAACCAAGTCTCTAAACTTTTAAAGGATTTTTTTGTTTGAATCTTCTTATAATTAAGTTTTCTGAATTTTTTTAAAAAATTAGTTGGCTACTTTATTTTAAATAAAAAAAATTATTTAATTGTGGAAATAATTTTGACATTTCAAATTGGGTCTTTTTTTCTTCTAAAAATAAAATGGAAAAATTACTTGGATGAATACCTTTTAATAAATAATTACTGATTTTAGCGATACTTTTATTTATTATCGTTTATAGCAATACTAGGATACATCTACAATATGTATTAAAAGTGAATTATATATGGAATATATATGTATTATAATTGTTTTGAAATATATTATGCTTGTTTATTAAGAAATTGACAGATTGTATTAAAATGTGTGATAAATGTATTATCCATCAATAAAACTTGTATTCAATGTGTTTTATAAATTCTTCTCTGTAATATGTATTAAAACTGTATTATAAATGTATTAAAAGAAATCAAGTGAAAAAAAATATTGGTGGTATAAATGGTAAATATTTTCTTAATATAATATATTTATGTAAGTTTCCCTTCATGACATATATAACAAACATAACTTTTACCCATAAGTTCTAACACCTATCCAAAATACTTATAAATTTAACACAAAAATTATATTTTTATAACAATTTAAATAGTATATTATTCTACAATCATAATATGTTATTTTGATAAAAACTACTAATAACACAATTATCAGCTATTACAATTCGTCAAATTACAATTAGTTACGAATTTTTTTTAGTGAAAAGAATAATAACAATAATACTAACTAGTTATTGTTTAATATAATCTTTTCACAATTTTCGAATAATCTCTTCACGACGTGCATGCATTTTTAGATCAGATTATTGAAAAAGGTAGATAGGAATTAGTTGAGACTTAAGGTCACAAAAAAAAAATGATTTTTTCATAAAATATAAAAAATTGGGACAAGTTTTAAAATTTAAAGAGAAATTAATAGTTATATATAGGGGTGTACAAAACCGATTCGAAAATCGAATCAAACCGTAAATCGAGTCATACCGAAAAAAAACTCGACTAGTGGTTTGGTTTGACTTGGTTTGGTATTGGAAAAAAATACCCGATTATATTTGGGTTGGTTTGGATTTAACTAAAAAAAACCAACCCGAGACCAAACCAGCCCGACATTATATATGTAATTTTAAAATTTTATTTTATAGATAAAAATATTTACTTTGATAAAATTTTAAAATATTTCTTATACTATTTCATAGTTTTTACCTTTTAATATATTATTTCAAGTTTAAAACTTAGAATTCGGAATGGTCCAATAAAGATTATAGTTCATAGATATTGATAATTATAATAAAACTTAAATCAAAATCAAATTAGTACTAATGCAAAAAGAAAATCAATTCAACACTAAGAATGACAATAATATTGAATATTTG
>JAJOON010008186.1:0-23596 GCA_029582645.1 Solanum megistacrolobum | reverse complement strand
ACTTTTCTTGAATTTGAATTTATGGATTCAAGGTTATGATTCATGTTTCTGGATGATTTCTAGATGTTTAGAAGTCATTTAGAGTAGTTAGAATCAATAGAAAGTGTTAATACACTTTAGAATAACTTAAATAGGCTAAACGACGAAAAACTGGTGAAAAATGACATTTTGGGTGCATCCCGGGCGCGTCGTGCCAGCCCCAACTTTCTGGGGCTCTATTATGGCGCACCGCCCCAGCCTGCCTGGCGCTATGGGGGCGCGTCGCATCAGCCTTCCCACAGACGCAATCTGACGAATTTTTTGACGTCGTTTTCTGATCCTAAATCGTTTTAATTCGATTCTTTTTCCCAAGTTCACTTTAGATTCATGTACCCAAAACATATACACAAAATCTAACCCAAACAACTCAAGGAAACATCACTTAATCATCAAGAAACTCCTTAATCCCAACTCATATTCAAGAACGAAATCAATTCAAAAACAACTATCAAGAACATCAAATTCTCAATCTTTTTAGGACGAAAATATGTTGAATTAAGCATGCTTGGCGCGTAGGTGAACTAACCCAACACTATGTGATCTCACATACCTCGTAGGGATCACCCCTTGATGAAATCCACGATCTTAGCTTCAAAAACTTGACGATTTCCTTGCTTCTCCTTCTCTTTTCTCCTCTTCTTTTCTCTTCTCTAAAACCCTAACTCAATTTCTCCAAAGCCTAAACTGACCAAGTTCAGTTTAGACCCCTAAGTAATTACCAAAAACAAATTAAAATAAAAGGGCAAGGAAAAGACCAAACTACCCTTTAAAAATCCGGATTGGACATTTCCTTATTTGAACAGCCCAACTTCCAATGGGGATAACTCATTCATACGAACTCAAAATCGCACAAACTCGGTGGCGTTGGAAAGATTATTCCAAGATCTTTCCGATATCTGAAAGCACACCTAACTTATCCTAAGCTAGGAGTTAAGACCATTTGAAGTTGACCAAAAACTCACTTTTCCTTAACTTGACAAAATTTCCAGATTTTAATTCTTTTCAAAAATGACAAATTCCAATTATTATCTTCTTCCTAGTTATTTCAAATTGTGAGATGTTACAATATGGGAGCTATGTAATTTCAAAGAGTAAATGTTTTCACATTTAAACAGGAAAGGAAACACTGATTTTCAAAAGAGCCTTTGAGCTAGTTTTAGAGTAAAGAGCAAATGTTTTCACATTTAAGCGAGAGAGCAAACACTGATTTCCAAGAGAGCCCTTGGGCCAGTTTCTTTGAGTAATTATCTCAAACCACAGAAAGAGTTGTTTTTATACATATGAGTTCTTTACATTTTGGGCGTAGTATTGAGCACCGATTTGGGGACAAGTTGAGTTCAGATAATTAGGGTCTCCATAAAATGTGTAGCCAACATGGATAGAAAAGGGTCATACTTTTTAAATGATTCCTTAATGCTTTTTAACATAGACTAGTGGATCCACTTAGTAATTAGGTTCTATATCCACTGTTTTATTTAAAAATGAAAAAAAAACTATGGATTTTAGAGTCGCCACTTAATTTTTAAAGAAAAATCAAGAAAACTATTTTTTCAAAAGATTAAAACCGAAATCTAATGAAAATATTAAAGGGGGTTCGGGGTTCATATTAGCATTTCGAGAAGGGTTTGAAAGCACCCAAAATGCCAACTAACATGCGGTTATCCGATAATAACTATTTGGCTAATTGATTTTAAAATAAACAACTTAATTGAAATTGAGAGAATAAACAATTTTGAAAGTTTAAAGTCATCTTAAGGAGGAAAGGAAAATATTAAGATACTACTTAAGTAAAATCTCTTTTGCAAATATATTTTGAAGTCAAATAGAAAGTGAGTGCTTACTTAATTTTAGAAAAAATTAACTCGAAATGGCTATCCTTAGGGAAATTGAATTATGACAGCCTTAAAACTAATTAAACAGACAAGTATGCAAATAATGATAAGTAAACAAATTTAAAAACACAAGTATTAAAGGGAGAGAGATATGGGCCCAAGTCTGATTTTATGTCCGCCTGGGACAATACTTGGGTCTAATTTCAACTTTTGGCCTTTGGCCCATCTTACACCTATCCTAAAACTAACAGAATAATATTAAAAATATATAGGCCTTTGGCCCAACTACAACACAAATACAAAACTTGGACTTTTGTCCCATTTCTGCCACTCATGTATACACAATATACATATGATGTATATCGTTGTATCAAGGTGTATATCAGTATATTTTCGGTTCCCGGGACCTATAATTTCAGTTTCCAATCCTTGTAAGCAACTTCCGATTCACTGAAATATCGTTGGGCTGACCCGAAGGAATTCAACTCGATGTTATACAAGGGATGAGTCCCAAGTGGACTCGGGTTGACGTCACATGAATCAAAAGAAAATTAAATCAGAGAATGAATCAAGAGAAGATTGGTGTAACATAATTATCAATCAACTTAAGTGGAGGAAAAACATGAACATTTATTATGAATCAAATTGCTGCCAACATCAAGAGTTTAAAGAAAAGATAAATTTTATCAAGAAACAATGTATATAAAAATAAATAACGGCACTGTTCCTACATGAATTAAAATTTAACTAACACTATATGCAGCACTCGCGACATCATTTCACTTGAGATAAATCCATGAAGATAACTACTGCCCTTGACATAAAAAATAAAGTAAAACAAAAAACATGCTACCTATGACTTGGCATGAGAGGTTCAAAATACATCATATAATAAGCCAAATGTAATGGTAATAAAAAGGCATATGAAGGTAAAAGACAATGATATTTTAAGAGTTCTTTCCAACAAATTCAAGCAACTACAAAGAAAAACCCAAATCCAATGTTGTATTAAGAGTAAATAGAGCCTATCAATAGAACACACACAATTCCACACATACTCCGCAAAACATAGATAGAAATGAGACTACATGATCTCGAATTCTAATAAAATTTCACACTAACCAATTTTAATCGAGCAGTAAAGTGATCCATATGAACAACACCACAACACGATAATTCGCAAGAGAGTTTGAGCAATAAGAAAATATCTTTGAAGACTTGCATTTTAACTAAACAAGGAGATCACATTAAAAAAGAACAAAATAAAGCTAAAGAAGCTCATCGGAAATAGATTCATCACAATATGGAAACCATTAAGAATTTCAAAACTTTTAGCATATTGAAACTAAACAGAAGCAGCACCTTATCCAAGGCTCTTAGACATACCACTAAAACAATCCATTTCGAGACTTGGATCACACAATTTGTAACGACAAATACATAGTCACTCTATTCCCCAAATAATTAAAGATGACATAGCAATCTTAAAGATAATTAAAACTAATCCAAAGAAAGTGAACTGCACAACCAACAACCTAAAACTAGGCATGGCACTTGGGAGAAACAATCAAAATGAGAGAAGAAAACTAAACTAAATAGCACATAATAATCAAAGTATATGTTGGGGAGAGTATTACCTTTTTTCGGGCAGCAAGCTGAGACGAAGACGAGTTGGGACGACTTCACCACTACATAAAATTGAACACGAACAGCAAACCAGGAACCTAGGCAGAATCCGAACTGCTACCTCGAGTTCGAATGAACTTGTGAGAAAGCAATGGGCGTTTCCAAAAGGAAAGGAAACTGAGATCCTAAACAAGTTAACTTCTCTATTCCGGAGTGTATTTTGAGTGTATTCAAACTGTCTTTTTGCTTAATCTACTCTATGTATTTCCGCTAAAAAAAATCCAACCCCCCAACAGTAAAGAAGAAAAGGGGTATTTATAGGAGGAATTAGGGTTCGGTTTTGGGGGAAAAAGGTGAGAAATTCGATGATAATTCGATTTTCAAATTCAAAAATCTCTTGAGGAGATAAGGTTGAAAGCTGGCAGTATGAATTCAAACGGATTTCTTAATGGCAAATTGACGAGAACCGTATGATTCTGAGCAAGGACGAACTTGCAAGGAGATGGGGACACGCGGCTGCCCAATTTTCTAGGTTCGGGTCGCGTTGCTGGACTGTTGGTGTGTTTTTTTGGGTTTTGTACTTCGCTGATTTACGCGGAGAAAAAAGACCCTGGTACAGGGGCCGTTTGGTATTGTTGTTGTACGTATGGGTTTGTTGGGTTCTTTGGTGCAATTTGCGCTTTTTCTTAATTGGAATTGATTATTTGGTGGGAGTTGGGCTGGAGTATGGCTGTAATAAATTGGTTGAATGGATTGAGATGTGTTGGGCTGGGAAGAAGTGAATTGGGGTGAGGGAACATTAAATTGGGCTGCTGAAATTTAAAGAAAAAAGGCCCAAAGCTTGTTCTTTTGATGAGTTTAAGATGTTGGCGGAACATTGTAATTAAAGCAATGACCAAATTCGGTTAAAGGTTGAACAAAATGAATTTATCATAAATTAATTAATGAGCTTCTTAATCTTAACGAAATAAAATAATAAACTTAATTATAAACTAATTAATTTAAAAAATAAACTTAATTATAAACTAATTAATTTAAAAAATAAACTAAATTATAAACTAATTAATTTAAAAAATAAACTATTATATAACTAAACTAATTAACCAAATATTTAATAAAAACAAAATCTTTTTGAAACGATTTTCAAATAATCGTAAATTATACTAATTATATACATAATTATGTAAAACATATATATTATCTAAAAATTATTTTTTAAAAATGTGACAAAACTAGTTAAAATAACTTGCAAACTATATTATTATATTTTGAAATCTTATAAAACTAATTATTTTAAATCGTTTGAAATTGAAGAAGGTTAAAATGATTAATTTATATTGTAGAGGTCCAAAATTAGATGTCAACACCCCCGATGAGGTATAGGACGGCCCTGGCAGCGTGAGTCAAGACGTTGTATCATCAAATAGCTCATAGTGATGGCTGTCGGTTAGAGAAACTCCCACATATATATTTTTTATTCTTATATACACAGAGTTAATTGTATTTTCATATACAACATAGTTTAAATTGTATCCTTGCTTACAAACTGAGTGATATTGTATATTTTCAATACAACAGAGTTGTTATCTACATATTTTAAAAAGCTTTTCTTTATATTGCATTTATATTACTGTTTTATATTGAAATGAGTTGAATTGAGTTAAGTTAGACCAGGTATGTTCTTTCAGTTCCCTTTCAAGCTTATGTATTGTTATAGAATTACCCTCGCATGCTTGTACATTCAATGTACGGAGGCCATTTGGCCTGCATCATTTAATGATGCAGATACAGGTAACCAGGATCATCATCTAGCGCATCGTTTATTCTAGTTGAGCTTTAGAGTTGTTGGTGAGCCTCCTTGCTTCCGGAGGACCTCTTTTTCATTACTTTGTCATTTTAGTTCATTAGGATATCGTGGGTCTTGTCCCGACATCCATCGCAGTTGTTAGAGGCTTCATAGACAGTTAGTTGATGCTTGTTCTTGAGTCTTTCCATTCCTGATTTGATGTTTGAGACTTGAGTGCCATTTTTGCCAGTAATGTTCCTTTATACATTCTAAGTTATTTATTGAGATTTTAGTTTATTTTTAAAGTATTTTTATCATGAGTAAGTCTTCCGCTGAGTAGTAAGTCAGACCAAGGGTTCGCTTGGCACCATCAATGGTTCTCGAGTGCCAGTCCCGCCCAGGGTGTAGGCTCGGGGCATGACGGTATCGGTCGGTTCGGTTCGGTTTTGGAATTTATCGATTTTACTTATAGGTTATAGGTTTGTAATCATGCTAAACCGTTATGGAACCGTTAAGATGTCAGTTTATCGGTTAGTGATCATTATCGGTTCGGTTATCGAGTTAATCATTAACAATTCACACAATTTTTATTGAGAATTATTAATGGACTAATCATTAGTTAACCTTACGCAGTAGGCAGTATCACTGATGAAATTTTTCCAGTTAGTCCATTACTACATAAAACACTTAATAAAACCTCATATTAACCTGGACAGAGATGTCAACATTGCCCAAACTGGCAAACTCAAAAGGATTCCTCATAACAACCAAGCCAATTTCGATATGAACTTTAAAGAGAAACCATTACAGAACTACTAACGAAAATCATTAATGATCATGAGACCATTACAAATAAAAACTTTTTCATTGCAGATTGTAGTATTGCAATATTGTAGGCATGTTTCACTGACTCACTCATTGTAATGAGAAGATAAAAGAAAGACTTAAAGTAAGGGAACCAACCATTTGAACCTCAATTTAGACACTTAGAAAATGATATTCAATGTAACTCGCCAACGTGGGAGCAGTGACAGCTTTGGAATATTATTGTGAAATTTGAGTGTCAACTATAAAGTCACTATAAAGAGTATGAAGACTAAAATGTAAACCCTAAAGGGTAAAAGGACTAAGGCCTTAAGTGATATAAATGTAATTAATTAAACTTCTTATCGGGTTATCGGGGCACCCGTTTAGAAATATGGCCAAACCGAGACCCGAACTAATGAGTCAATAAGACGTTTATAGTAAATAGAGACCCGAACCATTAAACCATTAATTTGAACTATTGACCCAATAACCAAATTATCGGTTCGAATTATCAGTTTCGGTTCGGTTTTGAATAGCCTTACTATATAGCCACCACTCCCACAACCCTATAAACTAGGACTGAGCATAATTATTGAAAAATCAAAACATCGAACCAAATAAAAAAAAACTCGATTATTCGGTTCATATTTTTTGTAACTTTAATTTTTGGTGCGGTTTTCGGTAAAACAATTTATGTATTATGGTATTTCAGTTTGACTGAAATCTATACACTACTATACATACTATATTAGATATTATTTGATTATTAATACTATATTAGATAATATTTAATTAATAATACATATATTTCCTTTTCTGCCCTTAGCACTTAGCAGTTAGCCCTTAGGTTTTCATTCCAATTATCAATCGTTTATCTCATTCTACAGCAGCCACCGCACCTTCTCTTCCAAGTTCCAGGCTTCACCGCTCTAGCAACTTGCAGTTTCCGCCGGCTAACATACAGTGTCCAGCAAAGTGTATTTGATTATTTTCGTGATTCCAGAAAACGACGTCCACCATTACTACCTCGATTCCAGCAAACGACGTCCACCATTACAGTCGTGATTGGAATTTCTTCTAGTTTAAGGTATTTCATCCTACAAAAAACCAAAATTAATGAATTCGGTACAACAAATTTAAAAATCAAGAACCGAAAAAACTAAAAAAAGAAAATCAAAACCGAACCGAACTACCAAATTCCCACCCTTACTATAGACTTATCAAATATAAAATTATTTTTTAAAATTCACTTATTTTGCTTATGTCAATGTCGAAATTGGGTCTCAATTTTAGTGTTGGGTCTCGATTTGAGTGGCAATGTCAAATCAGGGTTGGTAATCAGAAGTTTAATGGCGAAGTTGAGTTTAGATCAAGGTTCGGGCCTCTAGGGGGGTATGGGCTTAAGTCCCATGTTTAAAAGTCCGGTCCTAATTTGGATGTAAGGAACATGCTCGGGATCGGGTCCTAATTTGGAAGTCAAGACCTAAATCGGGAGTCAGGAGTCAAGGTCGAAGTAAGGGTTGGGTCTCGAGTCGGATCCGGTTCAAAAGTTGGAGCGAGTTGGATGTTGGAGTTAGGGTCGGGTTGGCACTCAGATTGAGGTCGGATTTGGGGTTCGAGTTGGGTATTAGGTTCGAGTCCCAGTTCAAAAGTCAGGTCTTAATTTGGATGTCAGGAACGGGGTCGAGGTCAGGACCTGATTTGAAAGTTAAGACCTTAATCAGGAGACAGGAGTCAAGGTCAGAGAATTGGTGGTCTCGAGTCAGATCCCAATTCAAAAGTTGGATCGAGTTGGAGTCAGGGTTGGGTTGGGTCTCAGGTTGAGGTCGGAGTCGGGATCCAAGTTCTGTCTTGAGTCGAGTTCAGGGTTGAGTCATAGTTCGATGTGGGGTCTCGAGTAAGGGTCTCAAGTCTTCGGTCGGGTTGGATCTCAGGTCGGGATCATATCTCAGGTCTAGGTTATGTCTCGAGTTAAGTGTCAGGGTCAGATCCTGATTCAAAAGTTGGATCCTAAATCAGAGTCGGGGTCAGATCCCCGGTCAAGGTTAAATCTCAGGTCGAGTATTGGGATTAGATCCTGATTCAAAAGTTGGATCCTGAGTTAGGATTTTGGGGTTAGGAGTTGAGGTCGGGTCTCGGGTCGGAGTCAGGTTCTGGTGTCGGGATCATATTTCAATTTAAATGTCGGGTCTTGAGTCGGGAGTCATGGTTAGGTCCTAGGTTGGGTCTTTTTTTCATGTCCTGATTTGGGTCACGATCAAGTTCGGGTTCCTGTTCGAATGTCAGGTCGCGTTTCAACAGTGAGGTTCAGGTCCCGGATCAAGTGTCGGGGTCGAGTGTCGGATCGATTGTTGGAGTTAGTTTCCAGGTCAGAAACTATTTTCCTAAAAAAATTTCATTCACCAATCATACACTAGAAATAATTTCGAAAAATATTTTCCAGCCAAACATGACAAAATAAGTTAGAAACCAACTTATTTTTCAAGAGAACAATTTTCTAGGAAAACAATTTCCTTCATACCAAACACTTAGACCACTAAATGGAAAAATATGAGTCTTTTTTTTCGGACATACAAAAATCTACAAGTGAAATTATGAAAACCACATGGTAACAAACATACAATTATGAAAAATGGAGGAGTTGAATAACAAAGATTTTTTTCCTAGTAGTCTAGTTTGTTTTCATCCAGCGTCTGATACTCATATTAGAGTCCGCCAGTAATTCAATATTCTCTGTAAAGAAATGCGAAATGTGCAAAATTCCCTTTCATTAAATGTCTCCAAGTTAAGGCTGTGATTTTTTTTTTGTTCGAAATTAAATTTATTACTCAAATGTTATGTGATTTGTAGAACTCGTTCGGCATTTTTTTTGTTGGTGTGCCGTTGTGGAGCGCAGATGACTACTCACTCTCCGAGGCAAAAGGAACGACATCCCCACAAGGTAAAACTTAGCTTTTTGTTTAGCAAGTTCCTACGAACATGTGCCACAGGTAGAATTTCAACATATATTTTTTCTACTTTTGATTGAATTTTGACATGAATATTTTATGCTCTTAAATTTAAATTTACATATTTGAAAGTATATTAAAAGTATTATAAGTTATATTAAATTATAATTCAAAATATTTAATAGACATAAAAAAAATATTATGTCAAAGAAACATTTGATTCTCAAAATTTAAAGTTGTTATATAAATTGGACGAAACGATATATTATAATTTATTTTAGTATTTACTCCATTGTTCATTTGTTGTTTCTCTGCTTTTGACCGGTGACAGAGAGTCTAATAAAGTAAACAAAAACAGTAATGGTAAAAGCACAAAAATACTCATTGAAATTGAAGAGGTGTACAAATAAATAAATAACCAAATAAAGAATTATTTTAAAAAAAGAGCTAATAATAATAATAATAATAATTTTAAAAAAATCAAATAAATTAAAATGGAGGAAGTATTTGTTTTACTTGTTGTGACTATTCATGCAATCAGAGAAAAAAAAAACATGCAATCAGTGCGTCTGTATTTGTCTTTTTTCTCCATGGCAAAAGGCCAACATTCTTTTTCAAATGATTAGAGTGGGTTACGTGTGTTTCTTGTTTAATTTTAATTTTGTATTATTATTTAATTTAATCTTTCCCCCCCTCTTTTATGCAAAATATAAAATTCAAAGTTGTAAATATGTTATTTAACACCAGGAAGGGTGACTGGGTTGGAAAGGTGATATCCTAGTAGAAAGGTCATAGGTCAGGGGTGTGGAGCTTGTTTCATCGGACTTGCCTAGTGTAGTTTATCCGAAAGATATGTTTCATTTTATTTAAAGAGATATATAAAGTAATTATGATTATACTCTATCAAATATCTTTCTTAAGGATGGATAAAGTTGTCCAAACTCGTTAGGACATCATGATTATAAAATAAATAAAAAGGAGTGAGCATAGTGTTCAACACTTAAACATACATAAAGGAGTGTTCAATATATATTCTTTGAACACGTTTCAATTTGCTAACCAAAAAAGAAATAACATACTCTATATTCTTAAGAGAAAATCTTGACAATTTACTCAAAATATTGTCATTTTCCCTCATCAACAATGTGGTACGAAGGTTCTGGATTTGATGTCAAACAATGTATGAGCTATATATATCACACAACTATTAGCAACTTTGATTTTTATCACCATTAGATAAATATGTTGTTGTTTATCACACAGTGTGGTAATCAATATGTTGTTGTTTGTTTATGTGCTTTTTCATGATTATTTTGTCAAGGGGAGAGGTCCATTTACTTGTGGTGGACTAATATAAGCCAATCACACTTCAATTGTCCCACGTTCTAATTTAATTTTTACTCTATGCTTGCCTCATTCGGATACTGTGTTGTTGTTGTTAGGATTTTGCCTTGATTTTCTTATCATATTTGAGTTTTATTTTTTTCTGAAGGAAGAGTCAAAGCATTATCATAATTGTTTTTACTTTTCCTGAAAGAAAAATATAATTCTCTTATATATTTGGTTATTCTTTCCTTAGAGGAAATGTTTGAAATTTTATAAATTGAATCTCATCTTCTCATATAAAAAACACAATAGCATTCACAACATAAACGTTTAAGAGTTTAACTTATGGAGAGATTTTCTCTCTAAAGCTTTTATGTTTTGTATAAGTTTTTTTCATATGTAGGCAAATTGGTTAAATTATATAATAATATAATGTTTTAGTATGATTTTTAGTCATTTGAGTTATCACCTCAATGATTTGCAATTGTAAGATTATGCATGACATCCTGATTACTTTCGAACCCAACAAGTGGTATCAGATCTCATGGTTCAACGATCCTATGATCCAATGGTTCAATGATCCAGGTTCATCGAGTTTGAACACATGTTCAAGGCGGTTTAAGATCAACTTCCAAATAATTTGATGATAATGAAGATTTGAGTCCAACTACACGTGGAAAAAAATTTCAACTATATTCTCAACAATTTTGCTGCTCCATCCTTAAAAATAAAAATCAATTTTCAACTTATATTTTTTTTTTAAGCATGAGCTTCAACTTTCAACCTTTACTAATTTTTAAGGCTTGGGCTCCACTTTTCAACTCATGCATATTACTTTTAACACATGGGCTCCACGTTCAACCATGCTCATAACTTTTAACATAGGGCACCAATATTCTTAACATGTGCTTACTTTAATGCTCGAGACTTCAATTTTTAATCATGGCAAGTAGCAGAGATGAAGACTATGTGAAGAACAAAATTATCATGCACATGAAGAAGATGAATCAAATTTTATCAAGAAAATCCATCCAAAATGAGAGATTTGTTACGATTTTGCCATGATTTTCTTACCATATTTGAGTTTTGTTTTTCTCTAGATTAAAAGTCAAAGCATTACCTAATTGCTTTTACTTTTTCTAAAAGAAAAATATAGGCCTCTTCCATATTTTGTTATTCTTTCTTTAGAGGAAAAAAATGAAACTCTATAAATTGATGCCCCTCTTCTCATATTAAAAACGCAATAGCATCCATAACGTAGACATTTAAGTGTTTTGCTTATGGAGAGATTTTCTCATTACAACTTTTATGTTTCATATTAGTTTTTTTCATATGTATGCCAATTGGTCAAATCATATAATAATATTTTGATTTTTAGTATAGTTTTTAGTCATTTGATTTATCGCCTCTATGATTTGCAATTGTAAGCTTCGGCATGCGTCCCTGATTACTTTTGAACCCAACAGTTGTTTCGCTACTTAGGATGTTTGTTTATACCTTGTTCTAATAGTAATACATTTGTGTATGTATTAGGCTATTAACGAATAACAATTAAAATTTAATTAGTTTTTAGAACATTTTACTCTAAAGTCAATTTACTAATTTGTTAAAATTTTATGCTGAAAGTAGTTTAACATCAATGCATACTGCACTATGGTTGGGTTTTTCTTTTTCATTTTGTTGCAAAGATGATTATTTTATTTTATAGTGCATTTTAGTTAGACAAATAGATGGAGACTGCGTCAAGGTTTATGCTCTATAACATGTTGTCTTTGTTATTCTGGAAAATCTCCTTTCTTGTCCAAAAGAAGAAGTTAATAGCAACGTAGATTGTGTCTAATAGTATAAGATTTAAGTACCAAAGAACAAACTTTAATAGAACGTATATAAATGAACTTTCTTCTGATTAACCAAAAGAGAAGCAGATCAAATTGTTCGTCATTCACATACAATGATAGGAAGAAAACTTGGTTCGTATACCACTGGCTTTTACTGTCCTTCATCTCCTTGAAGTGCTTCTTAAGGAGGAGTACTAGAGGTGTTTTTGCCTGGATGAGATATAACCAAAGATATAATGACGGATATGCTTCTTTTATTTAGCTTAAAGAAGATGAAAACTTGATTTTTTTAATTATGATTTAGC
This sequence comes from Solanum megistacrolobum, assembly GCA_029582645.1. Lineage (NCBI taxonomy): Eukaryota > Viridiplantae > Streptophyta > Magnoliopsida > Solanales > Solanaceae > Solanum > Solanum megistacrolobum. The sequence goes on along the minus strand of JAJOON010008186.1, from coordinate 11,089 downwards.
TTATGAATTTCTTGTATTTTCTTTGTCAACTTGCAGAAAAACATTTGTGAAATTTGCGGTGATATATGTTTTCAAGAAGCAATAATTACTTGTTATCAATGCAAAAATATTGACGTGCATCAGTAAGTTATCTCTCCCACTCTCACTTTTTTAGCATGAAAAGGTGGACAATCAGTTAGAAAAGCTGAAAGTCATGACTCACTTACTTTATCACATTGTGACATATTTTTTATGCACATGTAATCCTATTCATGTATTCAAAAATTCTGCTTTTCTCTTCCTTTCAGGCATTGCGTGCAAGGCTATTGTGTAGATGAACCAAAGGATTGGTGTTGTCAAAAATGTAATATTAACAAGGGAGTAATTTATTTATCACGTGGACTGAAAAATGAGAACTCTGATGGATCCATGACACATGCCTCTACGAAGATTTGTCAGAGTACTTTGCCACCAAAGAAACGTCTGAAGTCTCTAGAGCTTAGGAGTCTAGATGTCGTGAAAGCAAGTAGAATGATGAATCCACTTATGACACACTCTTGTGATCCTGCTCTAGTTCATTCCTGGAAGTAAGTATTCTTCATCTCTAATTCAAATTCAGTTTCTTTTCCCGATTGAAAAGTTTGCACCATTCAATAAGAATACATGTTATCTTTCTTTTAATTTACTAGTATATCTTCCTCTTTGCATTTCAGGGGAAGTTTTGACATCTTAAGTACTTTGGAATTCGTACCTGGAATGCTCAATAATTGTATTCAGGCTCATCCTCCGTCTAAAGTTAAACGTAAGGTGTATAAGTTCTTACGTGTTTTGCCTGATACTCTTAAATTTGAACTAGTTCCCCACGGGGATATCCGGACAAGTCTATTCAACAATCATATTCCGGGTAGAGAAGATATAGGACTATATTTCTTTGCAAGCAAGAAAGAAAGGTAAGTTTTTGTCTTATATATCTATCTATAAACGGGTAAATGTTGCAAAGTGGAAGTGCCCATTTGCCCAGGAATGTTTTTACAAGAAACTGATTTTCATTTCTCATATATGTAGGTTTGAGAGATATATCGCTCTGGTGGATTTCATGCATAGCAAAGATTTGGTGATGAGAACGTTCATAAATAATGTTCAGTTGCTTGTACTTGCATCCACAACCTTGTGCAGTGATTGTCAAAGTACGACTATATTCTTTATACTTTTTTCTCATTTTCAATGAATTTTTAGGTAATATATATACAATTATGCTTTATAAAAGATAAATTTACCTGTGTATCCAGAAGATTAAGCCTTTTTAAAGTTGGGATATTTGTTTGGTTTCATTTGAGTATAAATGTGTGTGTCATCAGGCCAAGTTATAGACTATTGATAGTACATTCTCTGATTCTCATGAGAGACTAGATCAATTGTCTAATTCGTTGAATATTAATGTGTTGTGGATGTTGTTACAGGATGGAACAACGAGCACTTCCTGTGGGGATTATTTTACCACATGGGACAAGACAAAGATGGGTATGTTGAAGGGGACAACAACAAAGTGATTGATATGGAAGTAGACATGATAGCTGGAGAAAATATAGGAACTATGGATATTGTTGTCTCTAAAGTGATTGATATGGAAGTAGACATGGAAGCTGGAGAAAATGTAGGAACTCTAGATATTGTTGTCTCCAAAGTGATTGATATGGAAGTAGACATGATAGCTTGAGAAAATGTAGGAACTATGGACATTGTTGTCTCAACAACTACTTTCAGAAATGGCGTTGATTTAGTTTTTTAACAGAAATTGTTACTGCTGCAATCTAGTTTGTGAATTTGTTGGTCGTCTATGTATGACGGTGCAACTATATTCATAGCATATGTGTTTGGATGAATTGAGTAATTTTGGTTCAAATTATGTATTTATCTCAAGAAAATAGACATAATCTATTCTAGCTTTTTTATGTTTTTGCATTTCCATTGTTCATCTTTGTACTAGTTGAGTTATTTATACCATATCTTTTTAGTTTTGTTCATGACAATGTAATGTCAGTTCTTGAGAGATTGTTTTGCTTTTACATTGTTGTTTGACTTTATCTTTATTTACAATGTACATTTTAGCTTCTCTCGTATTGTAAAAATTGGATTGATATATGTCTTGATTCAACTGACTTGGGATAGAGTGTAATCACAGTTGAAAATATTAGTCATGACAATCACATATATTAATTTCCATGTGTTCCACTAAAAATGGTATGTACTTCTTATTTTAGTAATATGACGTTTACCTTTGATTTTTGTTTATTGAGCATCTTTATAACTCAAAATGGTCATTATATATGCTCCTTCTTAGTTTGGTATTGTTGATTTAATTAGATATCATGGTCTGAGCGTAGACCCTGAATGTGGCTTGATGCAATACGGATTACACCAAGGCCTTTTACTAGAAGCCAAGCTCAAGACCTTTAAAGAATGCAAGGGTTATTCATGAAGATGGAGGTGCTCGGGATGGTACTGTTGACAAATAAGGGATTCCACGCCTTGAAGATTGCAGCTGAACATTTTGGCAAGTCAGAGCCAATCGGCAGATCACCGAAGTCCTTGGGCGATGACCCCAGCTCACCTAATTTTACATAACGTGGCTAAGAGCTAATCCCAGCAGGAATGCTCGCCGAGTTGAAGGGCGGATCGTTGAACCCATTAGGCGAGCCTGACCTGGCTCACCCTTTTGTCATTTCGGTCACTTTTGGGCCATTTTAACCTAAAACTATCAATAGCTAGTTTGGGTTCAATTTAGACTTAGATTATTTTGAATGTTGAAAACTAAAAACTCATGTTTGAGTGTTGAGAGCTTGGTTAAGTTTTGTTAGAAACGTTGGTTGCTTGGGATATCAATTCCCTTAACGTCTTCGTAAGAGTTAGGTGCTTATTGTAGGATTAACGGATCGAGGTCATTGGGTTTAATATACTCTTTGGTTGCTTTTTGTTTCCTCTATTTATGTCTATCTATCTATCTTTAATTTTTGTCCTTGATTTCCGCATTTTAGTGTGATTCCCTTATAGGAATTACATCATTTGGTATCAGAGCCGAGTCTAGATTCGTTCCTACGATTCTAGTCTTGGGGTTTTGTTACAAAAACAATAATAAAAAAATCTATTCATTTTTATTCTTGTGAAATTTGTTGAAATGGGTCTTGTTAATTTGAGTTTTGTTTGAGTTTCTAAGGTTGGAATAGTGTTCTCTAACCTTATTTGAGTTTAGGGCTGAGATTGGAAGGAGTTTGGTGCCTTGTTGAAGATTTCACCATTGAAGACTTGAAGAAGATGAAAATGGGTTCTGAAATCTGAAGGTTTTGGTTGGAAATTAAGGGCTAAAAAGTATTGGGTGTTATTCCCCACATCAAGGAGAGCCTTCACCTAAATTTTTGTGAAATTCCGAGACAAGAATTTTGAGGGTTTTATTTGGGTCTTCAGCTTGTTCTTGAAGTTCTTGAAGAACATTCAAATCTTCAAAGAGAAAATATTCAAAAAGAAGGAGTTTGATTAAAAAAGGGAAGACAGAGAAAGAGTAAAAATGTTTATTAACGAGGGAATTTACCTAAAAGGGTAAGAACTAAAGGACAAGTGTAGGAGGGGACAACAGGGATTCAAAATTCGGAATTGTACAATTGCAGTAGTGGTCCATTAGGTGAACCCCGACTTAGCTCGCCTAACCCACTCGGCGACTCACCATTTGTGCAAGTTGGTCGCCGAAATGGTTGCCAATTTGGAAGAGCTACTGTAAATTTCGGCGAGATCAAGCCTTGGTCGCCGAGTCCAATCGGCGCATCACCGAACTACCACCCCTATCACCGAGTTTCCTTGTCCATTTGTAGAGTTTGACGAGTCCATCTTCAAGTTGGCGAGCTGAACTTCACTTTTGGCGAAGAAAACAGGTCATTCGGCGATCGAAAACTCAAGTTACTCCTAATCTCAGGTTTTAAATCCTTAGTTTCTTTTCTTTTGATTCTCAAACGTTCTCAAGAATCTTAAACCAATTTTCAACTCGTAAATACTCTACTTGTTGACCATTGGTTATTGAATTCACTTCTTTGTTTGTGCCTTTTCTTTTCGTGCTTTTCTCGTACTTAAGTCTTGATTCAAGTCCGTTTGTTTAATTGAGTCGTATGTTCTTCTTAAAACAAGAATCTTCTGACCAAGAGTAGAAATTGGTACTTTGTGATCAACTGAGTACGAACAACTGTCAACATTAGCCGCGCCAATTGAGAGGCAATCAAAGATGTGTAAACACGAGTGATTGTGAGTTCAATTTATTAACGCTAACATTGTTTGCTATTTTTGTGAGTTGTCTTAATGTCTGGTACAATGGAAACATGAAATGAAACTCAAGCACCTATCGGAGAAATTACTTTGGCAACTTTATTGGAAGTATTGAACAATGTGAGAGGTGATATATCAAGGATCGATGGAAGGCTGACCAATGTGAAAGGTAGAGTTAACTTCAATGACTCCACACCACAAGCTACTTTTCGTGCTTCTACAAGTGGGCACGATCACACTCATTCTCCTACTCTCACACCCAGAACCCTCCACCAAGCTTTGCACCCAACCTTCAATCAATTGGGTTCAAATAGCCAAAGTACCAATCAACCGTTCCATTTTCCGCTTAGTCATGAAGCTCCACAAAGTCAAAGCTATCTTTACCAAACACCACTTAACCAAAATATTCCCTACCAAAGACCACAACCACCACCAAATCTCGTGAATGAGGTGAGGAATGATGAGGATCAAAGAGGTTATTAAGGTGAAGGTAAATAGGCGTCATGGAATGAGTCACCAAGGAATCGACCAAGAGATCAAATCTTGCAAGGTGGACCAAGAGGTAGATTGGGTCCAATGCCATTTGATAGGAGACAACATGGGAACCACCCTCAAAGTGGAGAACAATGGTAAGTCAACGTCAATCAAGAACTTAGTCAAGATGCTAGAGAAGGACATGGTAACCGTTATCAACGAGTACATCAAAGGGGTTACTATCACAACGACCAAGGTGGCCATGTAGGCCGAGATGTTGGCATCAACTTTATCAAAACGACTCTTTCATCATTCAAATGGGAATGCAATCCCGATGCTTATCTAGAATGGGAGTCACAATGTGACCGGCTTTTCAATATCAATGAGTTGATGGAGGTCAAAAATAGTTGCTATGCTATCGCTCAATTTGAAGGGTATGATGTCACATGGTGGGAATATATGAAAAGGTATCACTTAGTTGTTCAAGAAGGTCATCCTCCACCATGGCCCGAATTGAAAAGATTGATGAGAGCTAAGTATGTGCCGGAAAGATACCGCCAAGGGTTACTTGCCAAATTGTGCAACTTGAGGCAAGGAAGTAGAAGTGTTGAAGCCTATCATGATGAGTTCCAAAACACAGTCATGAAGCTAAAATATCGAGATATTGAAGAACATGCCGTGATTTGCTTCAAGGTAGGGTTGAACAAAGAGATTTCTTCTAAGATGATCATTCATAGGTTTGCTACCTTGAATGACGTCTTTAAGGTAGCCCATGAGGTAGAGACGGAGTTCAAGGAGGAAAATGTGTCTAAGTACAAGAATTCATCTTCTACTTCTTGGAGCAATAACAAAGGGGGAGCTCAAACATCGTTGGGTTGGAACAAGGGTTTGGATGTCAAGAAGACTTATGAGAAGAAGCCCTTCGAAGGAAACACTCCAAAGTACCCGCCAAAAGACAAAGGTATCACTGATCCAACCAAGTTGCCTAAAGGTATTCAATGTCACAAATATAGGGGATAGGGTCATATAATGCGTGAATGTCCTAATCGATTGAATGCTCTAATGCAAGGAGGGGAAATCTATTTTAGTGTTGAGGAAGAGCTAGCATGTGATTGTGAAGAAGATCATCAAGAAGAGGATGCGTTTGAAAATGAGGAAGATGATGAACCAGACATTTGTGTCAAAGAAGGAGAGAGTGTTGTTCCTCTATATGTGGTGAGGCGAGCAATGATTAGTAAGGCCATGGATGATCCGAGCCAAAGAGAGAACTTATTTCACTTCAAATGATTCATCAATGATAGTGTGTGTTCATTAATCATTGATAGTGGGAGTTGTGCAAATATTGCTAGTACTGCATTAGTGGAGTTATTGAAACTTCCTACCACTAAGCATGTTACACCTTACAAGCTTTAATGGTTGAGTGAGTGTGGAGAATTGAGGATGCATTGATAAGTTATGATCAATTTTAAGATTGGGAAGTATCAAGATGAGGTTGTATGTGATGTGGTCCCAATGCAAGCTTATCATGTGCTACTCGGGAGGCCTTGGCAACATGAACGTTCAACCAAACATGATGGGAGAACTAACAAGTATTCATTTGTGTTGAATGATCATAAGTATGTTCTTCACACTATGTCACCCTCTCAAGTCAATGATGTATATCAAAAAATGAGTGAGTCGAGGGAGAAGAAGAAGTGTGAAGAGGAACATGTGGAGGCCGAGAGCCAAGAAGAGGAGGAGAGGAGAAAGTTGAAAGAAAAGGCCCAAGTTTTGTTGGCTAATTACAAAGAGATAAGGGAGGAAATTGAGTCTGAAAGTTCTTTGATCCTTATCACACATAGGGATCATGTGCTACAAACTAACCAATCTCATTCTTCTCTTCCCAACTCTATTTCCTTTATTTTGCAGGATTATGAGGATGTCTTCCCAAAGGAGCTTCCAAGTGGAATGCCCCATCTTCACGGAATTGAGCACCAAATTGATTTTGTGCGGGGATAACAATTGCCAAACAAGCCGCTTATCGAAGCAATCCGGAGGACACCAAGGAGTTACAAATACAAGTTGAGGAACTCCTCAACAAAGGTTAGGTGAAAGAGAGCATGAGTCCATGTGTCGTGACGGTTCTATTGGTTCCAAATAAAGATGGAACATGGCGCATGTGTGTTGATTGTTGAGCCATCAACAAATTACGGTAAAGTATCGTCATCATATTCCTAGGTTAGATGATATGCTTGATGAATTGAATGGATCTTGTGTGTTATCAAAAATTGATCTTAGGAATGGTTATCATCAAATCCGAATGAACCCCGGTGATGAATGGAAACCGCAATCAAGACCAAGTTTGGTCTATATGAATGGTTGGTGATACCCTTTGGTCTCACTAATGCTCCTAATACCTTTATGCGTCTCATGAAACATACGATGAAACCCTTTATAGAGAAATTTGTGGTTGTCTATTTTGATGATATCTTGATTTATAGCAAGATCATGCATGATCATGTTGAGCATTTGAGATGTGTGTTTGATGTGCTTAGGAAGGAACAACTTTATGCTAATATTGATAAGTGTTCATTTTATGTTGATGAAGTTGTCTTCTGGGGTTTTGTTGTGAATTCAAAAGGGGTTGAAGTTGATGAGTCTAAAATTGATGCTATTAAGAATTGGCCAATTCTAAAATCCATAAGCGATGTTAGAAGCTTTCATGGGTTGGCTAGTTTTTATAGTTGATTTGTCAAAGGTTTTAGTACCATAGCAGCCCCCTTGACAGAGGTAATCCGAAAGGATAAACCTTTTAAGTAGGGAGAGGAATAAGCCAAAGCTTTCGATGCTTTAAAATTCATGCTTAGTTCCGTTCCTGTGTTGCAATTACCTGATTTTCATAAAATGTTTGAAGTGGAATGTGATGCTAGTAAAGTAGGCATTGGAGCCGTCTTAATGCAAGACCAAAAGCCCATTGCTTATTTTAGTGAAAAGCTAAAATGTGCTACTTTGAATTATTCCACTTATGATCTTGAATTGTATGCTTTGATTAGGGCTTTGGGTAATTGGCAACACTACTTGTGGCCCAAAGAATTTGTCATTAGGACTGACCATGAGTCCCTAAAACATATTCGGGACCAAGGGAAGTTGAACAAGAGGCACGCCAAATGGATTGAATTCCTTGAAACTTTCCCCTATGTAATCCAATACAAAAAGGGAAAGGAAAATGTGGTGGCCGATGCCTTGTCTAGAAAACATGTGTTGATAAATACTTTGTCTTCCAAATTGATTGGCTTTGAATGCTTAAAGGCATTGTATCCCAAGGATCCCGTATTTGCTCAAATCTTCAAAGATTGTGAGGAATGATAGAGGGAAAGGTGGATGAGGGATAGTTCTTCTACTCCCTATTCCAAGTTTGATGGTTTCTTGTTCAAAGGCAAAAGACTTTGTGTGCCCATGAGCTCTTGGAGAGAACTATTTGTGAGGGAGGCACATGATGAGGGTTTAATGGGTCATTTTGGTATTGACAAAACTAGGGAAATTCTTGAGGAACAATTATATTGGCCTAAAATGCATAAAGATGTTGTTCGAATTTGTGGTCAATGTGTTAAATGTAGACGTGCTAAGTCACACCTCCTTCCACATGGTTTATACACTCCACTCCCCACCCCTCAAAGACCTTGGCTCGATATTTCAATCGACTTCATTTTGGGTTTGCCAAGGACCAAAAGAGGTAGAGATAGCATATTTGTTGTTGTTGATCGATTTTCAAGGATGGCTCATTTCATTCCATGTCATAAATGTGATGATGCTTCCAATGTAGCATCTTTGTTTGTTGAGCATATTGTTAAATTGCATGGAATTCCTCAAACCATTTTAAGTGATAGGGATCCAAAATTCCTTAGTCACTTTGGAAGGAACTATGGGGTAGACTTGGTACTAAGTTGTTGTTCTCAACTTCTTGTCACCCACAAACAGATGGCCAAACTGAAGTTGTGAATAGGGCCTTGGGTTCTATGCTTCGTGATGTCGTGCATGGAAAGTTGGCCTCGTGGGAGGAACATTTTCCTTTAGTTGTATTTTCTTATAATCGAGTCATTCATAGAACTATTGGCATGACTCCATTTGAAGTGGTTCATGGTTTTAACCCCCTAACCCCTTTAGATCTCACTTTTTTTTCTCAAGATGTTGTGTTAAGCCTAGATGGGAGTAAGCCAGCTGAAGCCATGAAGAAGCTTCATGAAAAGGTGCGGCTGCACTTAGAGAAGAAGAACCAAGAAGTAGCCAAAAGGGATAACAAGGGCCGCAAGAGGATCGTGTTTGAACCGGGTGATTCGGTGTGGGTACACTTTCGCAATGAGCGATTCCCCACCCATCGCAAGACGAAGTTGATGCCGAGAGATGATGGACCATTTCCAGTGCTTGAGAGACTCAACAACAACGCCTACAAGGTTGCCCTTCCTCCAGAATATCAAGTACACAACACTTTCAATGTGTGCGACCTGTCACCTTTCCTAACTATTGATTATGATAATCCGTCAAATTTGAGGACAAATTCTTTTTAAGAAGGAGAGAATGATGCAATATGGATTACACCAAGGCCTTTTACTAGAAGCCAAGCTCAAGACCTTCAAAGGATGCAAGGGTTATTCATGAAGATGGAGGTGCTCAAGATGGTACTGTTGACAAACAAGGGATTCCACGCCTTGAAGATTGCAGCTGAACATTTTGGCGAGTCAAGCTAATCGGCGAATCGCCGAAGTCCTTGGGCGATGACCCCAGCTCACCTAATTTTACAGAACGTGGCTAAGAGCTAATCCCAGTAGGAATGCTCGCCGAGTTAAAGGGCGGATCGCCGAACCCATTAGATTCGCCCGACCTGGCTCGCCCTTTTGTCATTTCGGTCACTTTTGGGCCATTTTAACCTAAAACTATAAATAGCTAGTTTGGGTTCATTTTAGACTTAGATTATTTTGAATGTTGAAAACTAAAAACTCATGTTTGAGTGTTGAGAGCTTGGTTAAGCTTTTGTTGCCTTTTGTTAGAAACGTTGGTTGCTTTGGATATTGATTCCCTTGAGGTCTTCGTAAGAGTTAAGTGTTTATTGTAGGATTAACGGATCGAGGTCATTAGGTTTTATATACCCTTTGGTTGCTTTTTGTTTCTTTTATTTGTGTCTATTTATCTATCTTTAATTTCCGTCTTTGATTTCCGCATTTTAGTGTGATTCCCTTATAGGAATTACATCATGGCCGACACTCGAAAACCATTTATGATCCCCAAACGAACCCTTGACCTGGCTGACTATTTAACGGAAGACTTACTCAAGCATAAAGAAGCTTTAAAACATAAATTCATCTTAACTTAAACTCAATAAGAATGTTTGAAATTACTCATTTGCAATAACAATAATAATTTGCAAAAAGTACTAGGAAACCCTTCAACTATAACTATCTATGAAGCATCTAATACTATGATAGAAGTTGGGAAAAGACCCACGACAAATCTAAATAACATGAAAGTAAATTGTGAAATCCTCCGAAAAGCAAAGAGGCTCACCAAAACTGACTGGAATGTCAAATAATCTCAACGAAGCGCTTGTTGATGATCCTGAACACCTGTATATGCATCATATAAGATGCATGTCGAATGACATCAATACATTTGAATGTATGAGTATGTAATATAGTTTAGGCAAAATAACTAAATGAAAGGACCGCAATAGGTATAACATAAACTCAACTAAATGTAAAGAATTGAAGGAATGAAACCATTTAAATTTACAAAATACTTTCTCTTTGTTTGAACTTTAACATCTTAAGTGATATATAGAAATATACTTTAACTTTATTGGGAGATTCTGTAACCGACAATCATCACTATGAGCTAAGTGATGATACAACGTTGTGTCCACGCTGCCAGAACTGTCCAATATCATGTTGTGATATAGAACACTTCAACTAAGTGGATCCACTAAATTCTGCCCGAAGGCACTAATGGAGGCTTTTAGTTGTCTGAGCTCTTCCCAAATCGATGCTCAATATTAATCACAATAATATATATATTGTTTCTCAAATGTATAAAAAGCATTACTCTTTTTTTTATGTGAGATAATTGCTCCAACTATCCTCTTAAAGAGAAAACTGCTCTAAATTATCTCTGAAACTCATTTTTTATTTAGAAAACAATATTTCTCTTTGCTTGATGTAAAAATACATTCTAGGTTGAGATAATTACTCAAAAGGGGACTCTTTAAGAGGTAACTGTTTTGTACTTAGTCTTTCTGAAACTCTTTAACTTTTCTAAAAAAAGTCTACTATTTTTCTTCATGTAAAAATGAAACATTTGG
>JAJOON010008185.1:0-25234 GCA_029582645.1 Solanum megistacrolobum | reverse complement strand
GCAAGACCAAAATCAGAGATTTTAGGACAAAAGTTGTCATCAAGTAGGATATTATGAGGCTTTATATCAAAATGCAAAATCCGAGTGTTACAACCACGGTGCAAGTACTCCAATCCTCGAGCAATGCCTAGTGCAATTTTGTACAATATTGGCCAACCCAATTGGCGAACACTGTCCGATTTTTCCTCATAGATAAATTTTTCAAGAGATCCATTTGGCATGAACTCATATACAAGAGCTCTTTTGTGACCTTCGAAACAAAATCCCACAAGGCTCACAATGTTAACATGTGATGTTCTGCTAATACTTGCCACTTCGTTAATGAAATCTTCAGCACTGCCTTTTAGTTCATTCAGGACCTTTACTGCCACTTGACTCCCGTTACGCAAACTTCCTCTGTATACTTTACCAAATCCTCCTTGGCCTAGTTTGCTTCTGAAGCGATTGGTGATTCTTTTGATGTCTGTATAATTGTATCTGTTTGGAGCGTATGATCCATAATTCTTTAAGAATTCTTCAACTTTTTGATGATCCTCAGCATTAGATTCCCAAAACCTGATGTATTTGTACCACAAAATCTTTTCTCTGAAGCAGAAGAGTAAAACCAACAGTCCAACAGTAAACAAACTTGCACCTGTGGGGAAAAAATGAAGTCATGCCCCATCAGAGACTACAACAACAACATAATAGCCAGTGTAATCCACAAAGTAGTGTCTGGGGAGGGTAGGAATAAGCAAACCTTACCCTACCTATGGACACTCGGCACAAGAAAAAGAACAGTTGGGAAAAGGAACTAGCAAAATTGAAGAAACCACAGCAAAATACTATAGAAAGCATGACCAAACATTCTAAACAATAACTACAATAAAAAATATGACAATTGAAGTACAAGAAGCAAGAGCGACAGTAACAGAAATCTAGCAACAAGAAACTACAGGAGTATTGCTACGACTACTAATAGGAAAGGACAATCGAGAGCATCTGCAAACCAATACCTGTGGCCACCATGAACCAGATTATCCGAAGGTAACCCCTTTTTGATGTTCCTGCTGTTAGAGTGCTAACATTTGCAACACCAATACTTTTAATAACATCTGCAACACCAAAGCTTGTGAGTTTCAGATTATAAAACTTTTCTCCGATTAAGCGAAAAAAGTCTGATAATGATAGAAGGAGAAAAAGATTTTAATTTGGAATGGAGACAAGTTTGCCCCCACATGGCTCCGCCCCTTGCACTAACTCCAGTTTTTCTCCCACATGGCTCTGCCCCTGCCCTTACCCCAATTTCTAAAACAGTGGATAAGTACATATATGTAGATGTCTACCTTTGTGACAAGAAAATTTGTTGGTTTTATCAGTCTGGCATTGACCTCCACCATAATGACATTCGATACATTCATCAGACAGTTTCCATTCTACTAGAATTTCAGGACCTAACATGTTGAATAAATCACCATGACTTGACTGAATTGGCAATCTGATAAGTGAACAGTTGGTAGGAAGATTGTCTGCTCCTATGTATTCATCGGAAAGCTTGTAGTATATGCTAAAGCCTTCACAGCCACTGTACATATTATAACCCACAAAATGATCGTTCTTCTTTTGTGTAATGTTATGGACATTATTACTGCTACTGATGCATTTGAAGATGTTTATAAGATTATTCATATTGAAAGAAATAGAAGGAGAGTATGGAAGGGAGAAATTTTTGTTAAACGCCTGGCACTTGTGTTGCGTCAACGTTGTTTGAAGCTTCGGGTCCCCTAGCCAAACTGATGAATCATGCATCTTTAAAACATAGTACCATTCTCCTTCAGGAACTAGTTGGATTCTTGGAAATGGTTTAGCATCACAACCAGACATGAATATTATTCCACAGTCAGGTTGTGTGGAAAGAGAGAGAGGAAATCTCAGGTCTGTAAAATCTCCACATGAAAAGGACTTTGGACAAGATGAATCATTTCTTCCCTTTGCTTGAACTAAGATTAGAAGAAGTGATAGAAGAAAGCTTACAAATGAAGTGATAGCCATATTAAGTATCTCAAGAAGAGGAAGACTAGATTATGAACTCATGCATCCTTTTCTCTTTTTTCTCCGTTTGATCACAATACTTTTCCAAGTAGGACACTATATACAGTTCTATTCTAACATTCTTAGACATAAAATGTTAGAGAGACAAGAATTGAACTTAGATACTAAATTTCCTTCTCTATACACTGAGATTCCACGAATATTTTCCTTCATAGTATTTATATACAAAATAAGTAGTTCTTGTGCATATTTAATGTCTCATAGAATCTCAAAACCACTAAGAAATAGTTATCTGAGAACACTTTTCATTTGACAGAACCTATATAGTATACTCTGACGCCAATGGTCAATTAAACAAACAACTAAGAAATGAAGTCACACCCCACTTGTGGGACTATACTGGGTACGTTGTTGTTGTTGTCAGTTCTATTATTGATGAATCTACCTCTGATCTTGAGGTAGAATATAGATAAGGCTTGGGAGGCATTTGCAAAGAGTCTAGTATCCCTTCTAACATTTCAACAACCTTGCTCATTGATGGTCGATTTGAGGGATCAGTCTGTATGCACCATAAACTCGCTATCACCATCTTTCTTGCACATTCGTTCTCCTCTTCATTCATTATCCCGATTAGTTGAAGCTCTTCGTCTAGTTCAATTCGTCGATAGAGCCAATGTGGAAAGTAGATTTCACTCGTACGATCAACGCCAACATCAACATTTTTTCTTCCTCCAACCATCTCTAGGACCATCATTCCATAGCTATAGACGTCAGACTTGTGAGAGACACCTCCCAAGTTTCTGCAAACAACTTCCGGAGCAATATAGCCTATTGTACCTCGTGGGCCTAGCATTGACACGATACTCTCCTTTTTTATGCATAGTTTAGCAAGACCAAAGTCGGAGATCTTTGGACAAAAATCCTCATCCAGTAGGATATTATGAGGCTTTATATCAAAATGCAAAATTCGAGTGTTACAACCACGGTGTAAGTACTCCAATCCTCGAGCGATGCCTAGTGAGATTTCATATAATATTGGCCAGCCTAATTGGCGAACTCCATCAGATCTTTCCTCATAGATAAACTTTTCAAGAGATCCATTTGGCATGAATTCATAAATAAGAGCTCTTTTGTGACCCTCAAAACAAAATCCCACAAGTCTCACAATGTTAACATGTGATGTCCTGCTACTACTTGCTACCTCATTAATGAAATCTTCACCACTGCCATTTAGTTCATTCAGGACCTTGACTGCCACTTGACTCCCGTCACACAAACTTCCTCTGTATACATTACCAAATCCTCCTTGGCCTAGTTTGATTTTGAAGTGACTGGTGATTCGTTTGATGTCTGTATAGTTGTATCTTTTTGGAGCATATGACCCAGAGTTCTTCAGAAATGCTTCAATATTTCGGTGATCCTCAGCTTTAGATTCCCAAAACCTGAGGCACTTGTACCACAAAATCTTTTCTCTGAAGCAGAAGAGCAAAATCACGATTCCGATGCAAGTGAAAACTGCAAATGAACCTGGTTTTGAGGCAACACAACAATTACAACATTTGCAAAACATATATAGTAAAATAATTCTTAGTTTGATCAAGTCTAACTACAGATAAAAGTTAGACATGTACCTATGCCTAGAATCAGTCCCAAATATCTTTTAGCTGCTGCAAGAACAAGAAATGAATGATTTAATTATAGTCACAATAAGAGTAAAAGCAATTTTTACTTCAATTCACATTGACATATTAAACATCTTGAAATGAATGAACCAACCAATACAAGCAACTGACAAAGCATCATTTATGCATTTACCTTTGGCTTTGGAGCAGAAGAAGTCATTTTTGCTGTCACTTTGGCATTGCCCTTCTCTATGGATACACGTGGAACAATCTTTAGAAACTTCCCAATCCAATGTGAAATTAGAACTCAACAACTCAAACAAATCATGAGGAACTGGTACTGAAGGTGAAATATACTTTAAAGGCAATCGAATAATCGAGCAATTTGCAGGAAGATCATCATCATCAACTGGAATACTATAGTTTCTATGATCTGTTCTTGGTTTATGATAGTATAAGTTAAATCCATCACAATTCAAGTACTTCTCATAACGTCTAAAATAACCACCTATCTCCTCTTTAGTACTACCATTCATACATTTGAACAAAGTGATATTGTCGAATACACCAAATGAAATAGAAGGTGTATCAGGGAAAGATAAGTTCCTTTCAAAGGATTTGCAACTTCTATTAGCTAAATAACTTTCAAGAATCGAGTCTGAAAGATCGATACCATTAACCCATAGCCACTTCTTGTAAGCATTGTATGTCACACCTTCAATCTCAACTTTTGGATATTGAAAAGTGTTGTTACAATCAATCTTTGATAATCCACAATATGGTTTGTTGAATTCTGAAAAAGGATAGCTCATGGTACCAATTCTTCCACAATTGAACTCTTTTGGACAAGATAATTTACTCTCAACTTTAACTAAGTTGAAGATAAGAAGATGAAACATAAATAACATAGCAGAAAAACAGGCAGCAGACATTAGTGTAACTCTGAATTTCAACAAGTAACATATAGAAATGTTAATTGCAGTGAGTGACCGGCGACTCTACAGTGACCAAAGTGATTGCTAACTTTGTGGAGTAAATTGAGGAGGTGACAAAAATGTGTTAGAAATTAAAATTGGTGATCAAGTCAAACTTTTTTATAATTAGTGATTAAGATAATGGGGGTCTAAAATATAATATTTAAAACTTCTAAACTTTTAAAAATATCCAAAATAAACCCAATTTCTAATTTCAAAATGTTTGAAAAGTTTTCACTCTCTTATTAAATTTCAAAATTTAAAGGCAAAATGATCTGGTGGAACCCTTATACTTGTATCAGTTTATATTGTGAACTCTTCTACTTATCTATTGGTCAACTGAACCCTTATACTCAGTAAAACATAATATATCAAACCCTCTGACCATTGACCAGCCTTATGTGACATTAAAATGATTGAGTTGGCACAAAAGCGTGGCTACACGCGTTAAAAGGGGAAGTGAAGATCACACTTACATTAAAAAAATATTAAAATTATACAATAATTGATTTTATAAAAGAAAAATAAAATAAAAAATAATTTTCTTCTTCTCCTCCACCACACTTCTTTTCCAGCCATTATCCTCTTTTCCAATCAACCCCTTACCCCATCCACGGTCCAATCTCCATTTTCCTTCTTCATACCTTGTTGTCATTGTTTTCAGCAGATCCATCCCCCTTTTTTTAAAAAAGTTTCGATTCCAATAGAAATTTCTATTTTCTCTTCGACATAAAAGGCTAACACAGAAAGTAAAAGGAAAAGAAACAAAGAAAGATGACATTGTAGATCTTATAATTTCAATCAAGAATTTTCGGCGACACACTAGAATTTTCAGCTACCCATTTTGGATTTCTTCACAGTCCCCGATTTCTTCCCCACAAATCGACATCGAACTTTACGTTATAATCGATCTTCAATTTGTCTAATTCATTTTCTCCTCTATGTATTGCTTGTGATTCCAGCCACTATTACTACTGATTTCTTGGGCATTATGTTGTTGTCAGTTGTATATTTTCAAGATTCAAGATTTATTTTTAAGATTTTCATTCTCAATGTCCCTTTTTTTTATACGAAGATAAATTTAAATGGAAGAAAAAATAAGGATGGAGGTGACGGTAATGGTGGTTGTGGGTTGGAGGTGGTGGAGGTAGGTTGAATGGTAGGTGGAGGAAGGTGAGAAAAATATGAATTTTATTTGAAAGAATTATTTAACCTTTTATTTAGTATTTTAATTAATAATTTTAAAAAAGTTAATTATGACGTGGTATTAATTTATGTGACATGGATTTGACATGTCATCTATTCAATGGAGAGTGAGATACACACATGGTAGGAGGGGCTTAAAAATTATTTTTTTGATTGAGTTTAAAGGTTTAGTCGGTAAAAGATTAAGTAGAAGGATCCACAATACAAACACATACAAGTATATGGGTCCACCAGACTCTTTTGCCAAATTTAAAATCTCTTTCAAGAATTTTTTCTCCCTCTTCTTCCTTCTTTCTTCTTCCATTTACTTGTTCTTCTTTGTTGTTGCTATCATTATCGTTGTCGTTCATTATTTTTTATCATGTTTTTTCTTTTTCTCTTGTTGGTCCTATTTCACAAACTAATTTGCTTTAATTTTAAAATTTTTGAAGTTAAAGTCATTGAATTGTTTTTTTATATTAAATTTAAACTTTAAAATAAGTATTCTATATTAGCTCTGAAAATGGAGTTAATATCTCAAAAGGTCATTCAACTTAAAAATTTATCTAGTAAAGTCATTGAACTTTATTTTGTATCAATAAAATCACTTAACTTAAGCCTTTATATCAATAAAATCATTCAACTTAGGCATTTGTCAATAAAATCACTCAACCAAATTTATCATTAAAAAAAACAAAATAAATTATTTTTTAATATCTGATCACAATTAAAATAATAAATAAATAGCTTAAATTACAACTTTATTACAAAATAAAATATTAATAGATAATTTCATCAGTTTCATTTGATAAATTAATACTGCTTCATTGCAATGATGCCCACCACTTGATCTGATAGTTTAATCAATTTCAATAATTTATCAATTTCATGTGATAAATTACTACTGCTTCATTTGACGGTATAACAACACTTGATGTGATGGTTTAATCAATTTCTTGTTTGTGTGAACGACGCCAGCTTGAAGAATTTTAGGTTCAAGGTTGATAAATTAATCTTTTATTTTCATTTTTATATTATTTTATAATGAAATAGTAATTTTGAGTCATTTATTTAGTAGTTTAATCATGAACATAATATAAAAAATAATTTATTTGTAGTGTAATTTTTTTTAATGATGAATATGAGTGAGTGATTTTATTGATATAAAGAACTAAGTTAAGTGATTTTTTTGATATAAAATAAAGTTTAATAACATTACTATATAAATTTTTTAAGTTGAGTGACCTTTTGAGATATTAACTCCTAAAAATGAGAAGAAACAAACTAATTAGGATGCCTAGAGGGAGCCAAAATTGACCCAAAATTCCAATAGGACAAATAATTTATGGATGAAACCAAAAGGGTATAGGCGCAAGGGTCCTACTCAACATTTTTAAAAATTGGAAATTTTAAAAATTACACTTAATATATTTTACATCCACAAAGTTGGAGGCCCTTGCTCCTTTTTTTGTTTGTTTTTGAACATTTTTTACTTGCATATTTTTTATATTATTGATGTAATGATATTTTTCAAATAGTAATTGTAATACTTTTTTTCTTCATTATTGATTATTAATACCTTCCTGAAATAACAATCATAATAATATTTTCTATATATTATAGGTTATTTATTAAAGTTTATTTGTAAAATAATTGAAAGGTTACTTTTGTTTATTTTCTTAGTCATAAAAGTATAAAATTGAATATACATGAGACTACGTCTCGTAGATCCATAAGACTTACGCCCCGTGTCTCGAGGCTTACGTCCTCGCTCCGTACTGCATAAAACGTCCCGCCTCAGACCCCCACCTTTTAAAACACTGATTTTCCTATTCAAAGAAATAGGTGGAATCCATCGACAGACACCTAAAGTTGGAATGACTTTTTGCTTAGTCAATCAAATAAATCTTGTACATTTTAAACATCTGTAACAGGTCTCCGTTGTGTCATCTTGACATTTTTTGTTGACCTGACACATTCTTGGGAGGACCAACTTACAAATATAAATACCTTTTGGTGCTAGAATCCAACTCCTTTATGCCATTGCTAGTGGACTGGGCCATTTTGGATAATGGGTGAATACTTTTCTTAGACTGTGGAACAAACAGGCCCAAATATGCATGTAGGACCCAAATGTACACCTTTAACTGCCTGTTAAGAGTTAGATGCAATGATAATATATAACAAAAAATGTCTCATTTTATATGAGTTAGTTTGATTCGACATGAAATTTAAGAAAGAGGGAGGGTTTTTTAAACTTATGGTCTAAAATACGTGATAAATATTTGTGTGGCTACAAATCATTTCATTAAGGATAAAATGAACAGTTTAAAGTTAAATTGTTACTTAATATAGAAATGTGTTTTTTTACTGACTAAAAAGAAAAGTAAGTCATATAAACTGAGACAAATAGAGTAGTAAATAAGACACATAAGGGCATCTCCAACCCAAACACCAAATTTGGTGTCAGCACTTTTTTAGTGTAAATCAACTCAAACTGTGCCAAATTTTTACACTAAAAAGTAATATTTTTCTCTTTCTTCATTATTATATTATTATTTCTTATTTCATAAAACAAATTCTTTCTAAAACATTCACCATATAATTCATATTATTTTCTTTTATAGTCATTTGATATAAAATTTAAATGTTATGCATGCAAACTATTTAATTCTCTTCTTTTTGTTTCATTCTAGAGAAAGGTTCTGAGCTAATACAAAATGATGAGAATTTAAATGTTATGCGTGAAACTCTGTAATAAGAATGCCATCGCAGCAATTAAATATATTCTAGAAAATTCAACGAAGTATAACATACATAAGTAGAAAAAGTTATTATAAGACAAAATATTAGTATTACCAAAAATGTTCTCTGGTTCACTCTCAATCCATTTTATACTATAGTTTGGACTTTCTTGAAAAAAAATGACGAAAATGGTCCCTTCTGTTTAGGAGTATGTTCAAATTAGTTCCTTAAGTATCTTCTAAGCAAGTGTTGGTCCTTTAAGTTTGTCAAATTAGACACTTTTAGTCCTCAGCCAAATATTTAGCAAACTCTACTAGTTAGACGTAGTCAAATTAGACACTTGTAGGTGTTTTGCATAGTACCAATCTCCTTTAGGAAGCAGTCCAATTTTCGGAAATGGTTTAGCATCACAACCGAACACGGGTATTATTCCACAGTCAGGTTGGGTGGAAAGAGAGACAGGAAATATAAAGTTCGTAAAATTTCCACACTTTGGACAAGTTGAATCATTTCTTCCCTTTGCCTGAACTAACATCAGAAGAAGAAATAGAAGGAAACAAATAAAAGAAGAAGCCAAAGCCATATTGAATCTAACTGCAATAAGAGGAAACCAATCTGAAGTTTTATGAATTGTGATTCTAGAAGTCTATATCTTATAAGACTTGAGAAAAATGTGCAACACAAATTGTAAAAAAGGAAATGTTCACATTAACACCAGTAGAAAGACTTGACTTATTGACTCAGAAATAAACAACAACTTCTCATCATTTTCACGCCAGGTAGAAATAGAAGCTATACATACAAATGTTGAAAATGAAACGATGAATGTCACCTGCTATTTCTTCTAACTCATTTGGTTTTGAATCAAAACCTGATACCATGGGAAACTGAATCATTGAACAGAAATATATTAATGGTTATAACGTACTGTGAAACTTTCGCGACTATTTCCTTCCTTGTTTGGGGAATCTCTGATGACTTTGCTTCTTTAACTATCTTAAGGCTCTAATCTTTAACTGCCACTTAGTAATTTTACATCCTTGACGACTAATGATAATAGCAATACGAATTAAAAGATATGATTGAACTATTGAACCAAATTTTGATTGTCCTGATAGTTGACTGATGTTTGATTTATTACACCAAAATACTTCTGCAAATTGTTGCCAAAATGCTGTTAAAGTCATGCAAGGATAAAATACATTCTAACTAGATCATACTTTGCAGTTACATCATTCCTTTAGGCAAATCACGGATCTTTTAACAATAAATCACTAAGAAAAACATGAGGTTTCCCACGGTCAAGGACAGATAAGCACGTCGGATACCAAACCTAACACCCTTTTCCATGGAAAAAAAATAAACAAAAAACTACACAAATAACAGCTAACACATCCAGGCTCCAGCAACAATGACTAGATCAGTTCTACTGCTGATGAATCTACCTCGGTTCTTGAGGGAGAATATAGGTAAGGCTTTGGAGGCATTTGCAATGCGTCTAGTTTCCCTTCTAACATTTCCACAACCTTGCTCATAGATGGTCGATTTGAGGGATCAGTCTGTATGCACCATAAACTCACCATCACCATCTTTCTTGCACATTCTTTCTCCTCTTCATTCATTATCCCGATTAATTGAAGCTCTTCGTCTAGTTCAAGTCGTTGATAAAGCCAATGTGGAAAGTAGATTTCACTCGTGCGATCAACTCCTTCATCAACATTTTTTCTTCCTCCAACCATCTCTAAGACCATCATTCCATAGCTATAGACATCAGACTTGTGAGAGACACCTCCCAAGTTTCTACAAACAATTTCTGGGGCAATATAACCGATAGTCCCTCGTGGACCTAACATTGACACAATACTCTCCTGCTTCATGCACAATTTTGCAAGACCAAAATCAGAGATTTTCGGACAAAAGTTGTCATCAAGTAGGATATTATGAGGCTTTATATCAAAATGCAAAATCCGAGTGTTACACCCACGATGCAAGTATTCCAATCCTCGAGCAATGCCTAGTGTGATTTTGTACAATATTGGCCAACCCAATTGGCGAACACTGTCCGATTTTTCCTCATAGATAAATTTTTCAAGAGATCCATTTGGCATAAACTCATATACAAGAGCTCTTTTGTGACCTTCGAAACAAAATCCCACAAGGCTCACAATGTTAACATGTGATGTTCTGCTAATACTTGCCACTTCGTTAATGAAATCTTCAGCACTGCCTTTTAGTTCATTCAGGACCTTTACTGCCACTTGACTCCCGTTACACAAACTTCCTCTGTATACTTTACCAAATCCTCCTTGGCCTAGTTTGCTTCCGAAGAGATTGGTGATTCGTTTGATGTCTGTATAATTGTATCTGTTTGGAGCGTATGATCCATAATTCTTTAAGAATTCTTCAACTTTTTGGTTATCTTCAACATTAGATTCCCAAAACCTGATGTATTTGTACCGCAAAATATTTTCTCTGAAGCAGAAGAGTGAAGCCAACAGTCCAACAGTAAACAAACTTGCACCTGTGGGAAAAAAAATGAAGTCATGCCCCATCAGAGACTACAACAACAACATAATAGCCGGTGTAATCCACAAAGTAGTATTTGGGGAGGGTAGGTGTAAGCAGACCTAACCCTAGCTATGGACCCTCGGCACAAGAAAAAAAACTAATGGGAAAAGGAAATAATAAAAATGAAGAAACCACGGCAAAATACTATAGAAAGCATGACCAAACATTCTAAACAATAACTACAACAAAAAATATGACAATCGAAGTACAAGAAGCGACAGTAACAGAAATCTAGCAACAAGAAACTACAGGATTATTGCTACGCTACTAATAGGAAAGGATAATCGAGAGGATCTGCAACACCAATACCTGTGGCCACCATGAACCAGATTATCCGAAGGTAACCCCTTTTTGATGTTCCGACTGGTAGAGTGCTAACATTTGCAACACCAATACTTTTGATAACATCTGCAACACCAACGCTCGTGAGTTTCAGATCATAAAAGTCCATTAATGATAGAAGGAGAATTTTTTTAATTTGGAATGGAGACAAGTTTGGCCCCACATGGCTCCGCCCCTAACCACACTTTTGCTCCCAGATGACTCTGCCCCTTCCCCTACCCCAATTTTTGGATGAAAATAAAAAACTATCTAAAACAGTGGATAACTCAACCTTGAAAATTAAGTAGATATATAGAGATGTCTACCTTTGTGACAAGAAAATTTGTTGGTTTTATCTGTCTGGCATTGACCTCCACTATAATGACATCCGTTACATTCCTCAGACAGTTTCCATTCTACTAGAATTTCGGGACCTAATATGTTGAACAAATCACCATGACTTGAGTGAATTGGAAATCTGATAAGTGAACAATTGGTAGGAAGATTGTCTGCTCCTATGTATTCATCAACATCTTCGGAAAACTTGTAGTATATGCTAAAGCCTTCACAGCCATTGTACAAATTATAACCAGCAAAATGATTGTTCTTCTTCTGCGTAATGTTATGGGCATTATTACTGCTACTGATGCATTTGAAGATGTTTATAAGATTAATCATATTGAAAGAAATAGAAGGAGAGTATGGAAGGGAGAAATTTTTGTTAAACGCCTGGCACTTGTGTTGCGTCAATGTTGTTTGAAGCTTCGGGTCCCCAAGCCAAACTGATGAATTATGCATCTTTAAAACATAATACCATTCTCCTCCAGGAACTAGTTGGATTCTTGGAAATGTTTTAGCATCACAACCAGACATGGACATTATTCCACAATCGGGTTGTGTGGGAAGAGAGTAAGGAAATCTCAAGTCAGTAAATTTTCCACATGAAAAGGACGTTGGACAAGTTGAATCATTGTTTCCCTTTGCCTGAACTAACATCACAAGTAGAGATAGAAGGAAACAAATAAAAGAAGAAGCCAAATCCATATTGAATTAATCTAACTGCTATAAGACAAACACTATCTCAAGTTTTGTGTATTGTGTGACTCACATTACTAGTCTCAAGTTTTTATTGGTAATGTGAGGGAAGACTCAACAGTACTTTTACATCTTGGTGTAAAGACTTTAACGGGTCGTTTGGTTGGAAACAAGTTATTTCATCATATATTGGGATAACATATTCCGTCACTAGTATCCCAGAACTGCCTAATACTGCATTTTATCTGGGATTATTATACATTTATACCTTATATATCACACCAAATGACTCAGCATCACTATATACACTTTGTCATCAACCCTAGTGAAGAGACAGCTATCACTTTTTTTTGGTTTTACGAATTTCATACCTTAACTATCCATTATATTTCTTTCGCCGAAAAGTCGTATATTTGCTTATGAGCATTTTCTTATTGATTAAATCGAACCGTTAAGGACCAAAAATTGATAAAACGAAAACCGAACTACCGAACTATTATGGACCAAAACTCAATAAATTGAAAACGGATACATAAAAATAGAACCAACCGACACACCCCTGTAGAAAATTCTTAGTCATATGATCTACTTTTAAAGTGAAGACTGATGATTTTTTCAAAATAAATACAAATTATTTTATTAAATCAGATAGAAAATAAATAACTCTAAAATTACAACTTTGAAACGGTAAATAAATAGAGGAAGTAAAATTAAGTACAAAGTTGGCAAAATGTACGTGTGTCAAAGTTAGGAAAAATTCAAAAAAGCTGGACCCCAAAATTGTCTACAAGTATTTAGAAGGGACACATTGAAATAATTGAAGAAGCCAAATTCATATTGAATCTAACTGTTATAAGATAAACGTGTGTGACTCCCATTTCTAGTCTCAAGTTTTTATTGGTAATGTAGGGAAGACTCAACAGTACTTTTACATCTTGGTGTAAACACTTTAAGGGTCGTTTAGTTGGGAACAAGTTATTTCGGGATTAATTATTTCAAAATAAGTTATTCCACGCTATATATGTGGGATATCATATTCCATCACTAAGATATAAATGATGGGATAAGCTGGTAAGACAATTAAGACATGATTCATAGGCTTCTTCTATATATTGGTAAAATATATTAGTAAAGTAGAGTAAATTTCTACTATTATTAGAAATCTACTCTCTTGATTTCCCCTTCTATCATTGCGTAGAAAGTCGTGCTTACTAGATCCATCTAAGTTGTGTAAAATGCAGGAAGACTTTGGATTGGAAAAAGTATACAATTTAGATAGATAGGAATATTGGGGGCCACTAAAACATTTATTTTGAATTTGAAAGCTGAGATTCTTAATGATGGCATGTTTCATGCATTTTCATTTATCTCATTCGTTAAAAGTTTCAAACATTTTTTAATTGGCAGAAGTTTATATTTTTGTATCATAATATAACACAAATTATGTTATACAAAGCCTTGTCATGCCGCTTAATTCCTACAAAACTTATGCCGATGGAGGCATAAGTTCAATTCAGAACAAGTTATGGCGTAAGAGACATAACTTAAATTTCTATGAAACTTATATATGTTGAGTTTGACAAAAGATCTATAAACTTATGTCGAGCAAATTAGATATTACACAACTTATGTCTAGATAACTTAATTCCTACAGAACTTATGCTGAGCGACACAAAAGTTCTCTAAACTTATGCCGAGCGAATTAGATACTACACAACTTATGTCGAGAAGAGAGATCTCTCTCTTGAAGGACTAACAACTCTTCTTCCTCAAGAAAATTTGAAGAATAGGGAAATTAAGGCCTTAATATTTAACTTCCATGTAGTAATATTACATCCTTGACAACTAATGAATCACAAAATGAATCACAAAATGAAATTAAAAGATATGGTTGAACACTTGAACTAAATCTTTCTTTCTCTTTGCTAGTTAAGTACTAGCAAATACTTAGTCAACTAAACTTTTTACTCTTACATTTCTTTCAAACCATTTTCTGAAAAATGATTTTCTTGAGCTGGGTCTATCAGGAACAACCTCTCTACCTCACAAAGGTAGATGTAAGGTCTGCCTACACCCCACCCTTCTCACGCCCCACTCGTGGGGACTATACTGGGTATGTTGTTGTCAGTTCTGTTATTGATGAATCTACCTCTGATCTTGAGGGAGAATATAGATAAGGCTTGGGAGGCATTTGCAAAGAGTCTAGTTTCCCTTCTAACATCTCCACAACCTTGCTCATGGATGGTCGATTTGTGGGATCAGTCTGTATGCACCACAAACTTGCTATCACCATCTTTCTTGCACATTCATTCTCCTCTTCATTCATTATCCCGATTAGTTGAAGCTCTTCGTCCAGTTCTATTCGTCGATAGAGCCAATGTGGAAAGTAGATTTCACTCGTGCGATCAACTCCAACATCAACATTTTTTCTTCCTCCAACCATCTCTAGGACCATCATTCCATAGCTATAGACATCAGACTTGTGAGAGACACATCCCAAGTTTCTACAAACAATTTCTGGAGCAATATAACCGATAGTCCCTCGTGGACCTAACATTGACACAACACTCTCCTGTTTCATGCACAATTTAGCAAGACCAAAATCAGAGATTTTAGGACAAAAGTTGTCATCAAGTAGGATATTATGAGCCTTTATATCAAAATGCAAAATCCGAGTGTTACAACCACGATGCAAGTACTCCAATCCTCGAGCAATGCCTAGTGTAATTTTGTACAATGTTAGCCAACCCAATTGGCGAACACTGTCGGATCTTTCCTCGTAGATAAACTTTTCAAGAGATCCATTTGGCATGAACTCATATACAAGAGCTCTTTTGTGACCCTCAAAACAAAATCCCACAAGACTCACAATGTTAACATGTGATGTTATGCTAATACTTGCCACTTCGTTAATGAAATCTTCACCACTGCCTTTTAGTTCATTCAGGACCTTTACTGCCACTTGACTCCCGTTACACAAATTTCCTCTATATACATTACCAAATCCTCCTTGTCCTAGTTTGCTTCTGAAGCGACCGGTGATTCTTTTGATGTCTGTATAATTGTATCTGTTTGGAGCATATGATCCATAGTTCTTTAAGAATTCTTCAACTTTTTGGTGATCCTCAGCATTAGATTCCCAAAACCTGAGGTATTTGTACCACAACTTTTTTTCTCTGAAGCAAAAGAGTAGTAAAACCAACAGTCCAACAGTAGACAAACTTGCACCTGTGGGAAAAAATTGAAATCATGCCCCATCAGAGAAATTTTTTTCCCTCAATTCCACATCCATACAATTTGTGTACTGAAAACTATTTAATTCTCTTCTTTTTGTTTCTTTATCACTAGAGAAAGGTTTTGAGCTAATACAAAATGATGAGAATTTAAATGTTATGCATGAAAACTCTGTAATAAGAATAACATGGCAGCAATTAAATATATTCTAGTACCTGAGACCACAATCAGCTCCCCCATGTTTCTTTCGGTTGTTACTTTTCTTTGATCAGTACTACTTGTAGGTGTTTTTGCATCTACAGAAGGGGGCAATAATACGAAATATATTATCTATGTGGCATGAAACAAGAAAGGGACTTAAGAAGCATGAACTTGACCTTGAATGTATAGATTATTTTGGAGATGTCTACCTTTGTGACAAGAAAATTTGTTGGCTTTATCAGTCTGGCATTGACCTCCACCATAATGACATTCATTACATTCATCAGACAGTTTCCATTCTACTAGAAAATCAGGACCTAACATGTTGAACAAATCACCATGACCTGAGTGAATTGGCAATATGATAAGTGAACAATTGGTAGGAAGATTATTGTCTGCTCCTATATATTTATCATCATATTGGGAAAGCTTGTAGTATATGCTAAAGCCTTCACAGCCATTGTACATATTATAACCCGCAAAATGATCATTCTTCTTCTGAGTAATGTTAAGGGCATTAGTACTGCTACTGATTCATTTGAAGAACCTGTTAATATTAACCATATTGAAAGAAATAGAAGGAGAGTTTGGAAGGGAGAAAGTTTTGTTGAAAGCCTGGCACTTGTGTTGCGTCAATGTTGTTTGAAGCTTCGTGTCCCCAAGCCAAACTGATGAATTATGCATCTCTAAAGCATAGTACCATTCTCCTCCAGTAACTAGTTGGATTCTTGGAAATGTCTTAGCATCACAACCAGATATGAATATTATTCCACAATCGGGTTGTGTGGGAAGAGAGTAAGGAAATTTCAGGTCAGTAAAATTTCCACATGAAAAGGACTTTGGACAAGTTGAATCATTTTTTCCCTTTGCCTGAACTAAGATAAAAAGAAGTGATAGAAGAAAGCTTACAAATGAAGTGATAGCCATATTAAATATCTCAAGAAGAGGAAGACTATATTATGAACTCATTTGTTCACTACACTTACATTTAAAAGCATATTTGATTTGGAAAATTTGTGAGAAACGTGTATCTTGGTGTAAAGACTTGAAGTCTTGCATCAATAATTAGACTTAGTCGTCAAGCCTAGTGAAGAGACGACTATCATTTTTTTTTGTGAGTTTCATATATCAACTATCAATTGTTCCATTTACCTACTTAAACTATATATCACTCTCTTTGTATTAAAACACACCACGATGCTGAGTTTGCCAAATATTATTCCGACTCGACAACAGGCGTGTGTAGGCCAATTCAACATCGAAGGTATGTTTTAATACAGAGGCAGTGATAGTTTAGGTAGGTAAAAGTGAACAGTAGATAATTGAGGTATGAAACTCGTAAAAAGGTGATAACAGTTAATGGTCTATTCTAACATTTTTGGGAGTGGAAAAGTCTCAGAATTATATATAGATATTTCCAAAGAGTTCTGTCAACATCTAAAGGACTTTTCTCCTCTAGTTATGCATCCTTTTCTCTGAAATTCCAAGAACATTTTGCTTCGTAGTCTTTATATACAAAATATGTAGTTCTTGTGCACATTGAATGTCTCATACAATCTGAAAACCACTATGAAAGAGGTACCTGAGAACAATTTTCATTTGACAGAACCTATATAGTATGCTCTGATGCCAATGTTCAATAAAACACACAACTAAGAAATGAAGTCACACCTCACTTGTGGGACTATACTGGGTACGTTGTTGTTGTTGTCAGTTCTATTATTGATGAATCTACCTCTGGTCTTGAGGGAGAATATAGATAAGGCTTGGGAGGCATTTGCAAAGAGCCTAGTTTCCCCTCTAACATTTCCACAACCTTGCTCATCGATGGCCGATTTGCCGGATCAGTCTGTATGCACCACAAACTTGCTATCACCATCTTTCTTGCACATTCTTTCTCCTCTTCATTCATTATCCCGATTAGTTGAAGCTCTTCATCTAGTTCTATTCGTCGATAGAGCCAATGTGGAAAGTAGATTTCACTCGTACGATCAACTCCAACATCAACATTCTTTCTTCCTCCAACCATCTCTAGGACCATCATTCCATAGCTATAGACGTCAGACTTGTGAGAGACACCTCCCAAGTTTCTGCAAACAACTTCTGGAGCAATATAGCCTATAGTACCTCGTGGACCTAACATTGACACGATACTCTCCTTTTTTATGCATAGTTTGGCAAGACCAAAGTCGGAGATCTTTGGACAAAAATCCTCATCTAGTAGGATATTATGAGGCTTTATATCAAAATGCAAAATCCGAGTGTTACAACCACGGTGCAAGTACTCCAATCCTCGAGCAATGCCTAGTGAGATTTCATATAATATTGGCCAGCCTAATTGGCGAACTCCGTCAGATCTTTCATCATAGATAAACTTTTCAAGAGATCCATTTGGCATGAATTCATAAATAAGAGCTCTTTTGTGACCCTCAAAACAAAATCCCACAAGGCTCACAATGTTAACATGTGATGTCCTGCTAATACTTGCTACCTCATTAATGAAATCTTCACCACTGCCTTTTAGTTTATTCAGGACCTTCACTGCCACTTGACTCCCGTTACGCAAACTTCCTCTGTATACATTACCAAATCCTCCTTGGCCTAGTTTGTTTTTAAAGTGACTGGTGATTCGTTTGATGTCTGCATAGCTGTATCTTTTTGGAGCATATGACCCAGAGTTCTTCAGAAATGCTTCAATATTTCGGTGATCCTCAGCTATAGATTCCCAAAACCTGATATTTTTGTGCCAGAAAATCTTTTTTCTCAAGCAGAAGAGCAAAATCACGACTCCGATGCAAGAGAAAACTGCAAATGTGGGGGAAAAAGGAAAGTCATGCACCGGAAAGAGCCTGGTTTTGAGGCAACACAACAATTACAACATTTGCAAGGCAATAGGAGATTTTTTGTGCAAGTCTAATTACAGATAACAGACATGTACCTGTGCCTAGTATCAGTCCCAAGTTACTTTTTGCTTCTGCAAATACACAGAAATGAAAGATTAATTAGTCACAATACGAGTGAAAGCAATTCACTTTCGTTCACGTTGACATATTAAACATCTTGGAATTAACCAACCAACACACATCTAAATCCTTTCCAAAAATGAAACCAGACATACACAAGCAACTGACCTCTGGAGCAAAAGAAGTTGTTTTCGATGTCACTTTGGTATCGCCCTTCTCTATGAAGACAGCTGGAATAATTTAACGACAATTCCCAATCTAATGTGAAACTAGGAGTCAATAGATCCAGCAAATCAGTAGAATTTGGTTCTGAAGGTGAACGATGAATTTGCAGGAAGATCGCTAGCTGGAATACTATGTCTTTGATCTGTTCTTGGTTTATGACACTATAAGCTAAAGGCATCACAACTCGAGTAGTTCTTATAACTTTGAAAATAACTATCAATCTGCGTACTGTTATTTGTGCATTTGAATGTACAAAGTAATATTGTTGTCGACTCAAAATAGAACGTGAGGTGGGAAAAGATAACTTATGGTTCCAATTCTTCCACAACGAAACTCTTTTGGACAAGATTTACTCTCTAATTGAACTAAGTTGAAGATAAGCCGATGAAACATAGAGAACATAGCAGAAAAGGTCTAACTCTAAACTTCAACAAGTAATGAACAGAAAATACTCCTGGCATAACCACAGGGTTAACAGGACAAGAGGTCAAACCCTGAAATGCATGGTAATTAATCAGAACAAGGCACCATTCATCAGAGAAGTAATTAGCTTCTACGAGAATATTAACTTGGCTGCACAGGGAAATCTTCGTACCTCAATTGGTTGGCTACCTGAACTTTCACCTTGTTGGTGTTCGATTCCCCATCTTGTAATCCCCTCCCGCATTTCCCCTTCCCCTACCACCAATTTTTATATTTATCTTCTTTTTTTAAAGTTGGCTGCACAAAATTTTGTGGTTAACACATAATCCAAATGCTTAATGCAGCTGCATCTTGATGCCTAGATCATCAAACGATACTTTTTTGTGCGCTTGGTAATCACAAGAAAAGAACCTAAAGCACGGTGCCTAATCATAAGATAAGGTTCTGCATAATTATACTGGAAAATTAACTACTAGATAGGGGCTTACTGGTAGGTGGGCAACTCAAAGCATGAGGCCTGTCAGTGCAGAAACATTCGAATTGATAATTGATAGCATCAAATCCGCAATGTCCTCCACTTTCAGCACATTCACTGCAATTACTGGCAGTCCATTTCAATCTAAACCCCCTTCTCAAAAGCACCAGATAGTGAACATCTCGATTACTCCCCTCATCTCCAAGCATTTCTACAGGTGCCATTACATGTTTTTCACACACTTGTAATGCAGACTCAAAGCTCTCATCCTCAGCAAACATTGCAAGACCCCAATCATTCCCATTTTCTCCACCACAACCAAAACCAATCATGTGCTTCGAAAGATTCTGGGATATCGATCCATTACACTTTGACAGCAAGTAAATTTTCGATTTCTTAACAAACTGAAAAGGGGGATTATCGAGCGACATGTTCTTGATATCAGAAACACAACCATTCCTTGTAGTGCTGTTAAAGACTGAATTTTTAAGCTGAAAAGTCTGATCTTGATATATTATATCTTCAACTATATACTCATTTCCAGTAATATGTACAACAGGAAACCCTTGTTCACTACAATTTAGCCCAAATCCAGGGTACCCACAATAAGATTCTTGAACATCTTCTATATAAAATGGAAAGCTTATTCTTGGACCATATCTACAATTTACTGGTTTATTACATACTACAAACTGTGGATCAACAGCACAACATTTATCTATTTGCAGAATGAAGCAGAAAACACAAAGGGTTAATGATACTATCAAGAAATACCTTTTTTCTTGTTTCATCTGTAATCTTGAAAACAGCTGAAAATATACTAACTAAACAAGTAGATAATGAAAAGTATACTAAAAAGAGAAGAGGGGTTTCTTGGATTTTACCTTCTTGTTAGCAAAAAGTTGACTTCATTTGGTCTTTACATATTCTCTACAACTTGACTGGGGTCAAGTTTCTTTTTGTTTGACAAGCATGGCGCCCATACAACTTGCGTGCACCTTGACTAATTCCATGTGATACTTGTCACCTCCCATTAGCAACAAGTACTAGATAACTCTACCGGGGTCAAGTTTTTAACGAAGAAGTTGCAATTATTGACCAATAAATTCTTTGACTAAGCTTGAAATTGTAATAAAAATGTATGCTTTTGAGACATAGTCCATATTCACACAGGATAAAGAAAATGAAGAAGAAATCACCAAGGGGGGAGGATGTTGTTCTTTTATATTATTTTTTATCTCTTTTCACATACTTGTGGGCTACATAAAATAGATACTTGTCTAATATCAAGATGACTTCACTTGGTATTCACATTCTATTGACTTTCTGAGTTAATCTCTTAAATGGTCACTCAAAAAGTTGATTCCATCCCACAACCAGGGGTGGAGGCGCGGAGCTAGAAAGCTACCTTACCTATAAGTTTGGCTAAACTCAATAGTTTTAGTCCAACTGTCACGTGGCGCCTTCCTGAGATGTCTTGGAAGGGTGACATGAGGCAAAGTAACCGACTTGGGTGTGATTACTTTCTGCCAACCGTATAGGCCCCTCCGTATGCTAGACTAGACTGTCCTTGACAACGTCAAAATCATAATATATTAACTTAGAATCGAATGAAAATTTGCTTGTATTAAAGAGAAACAATTGCAAGAAAGCCAACATGGTGCTAAGGGAGAGGAAACACCAATGCATTGCTTGCTGAAATTCTTGATTATATTCCACTTCATTATCCTAAAATTCAGAATTCATAAAGTTCAAATCATAAAATTGCTTCTTTTTTTTTTTTGATAAATGAGATTGTCTCGAGTTTTAGGTACGAATTCAAATTAGTCAGACTAATGAGTTTCGATGCTCAATGGACTTTATAATATATCATTGCTAGTGGACTGGATCATTTATTTAGATAATGGACTTAGCAACTTTATAATATATCATTGCAAGTGGACTGGATCATTTATTTAGATAATGGACTTAACAACTTTATAATATATCATTGCAAGTGGACTGGATCATTTATTTAGATAATGGACTGTGGAACAAACAGGCCCAGACATGTAGGGCCCAAATCTACATCTTTAACAGCCTGTTAAAGAGTTATTGGAATTAACAAGAGGCAGAAGTGGAAAATATATGTCATAGTGTTAATAGTTATGAAAAAAAAATAAAAAAAATTGATAGATGTAAGAGAAATTAATTTCCTCCCTAGATGTTGAACTGTGTGATCATCTCTGATATCATATTAAAGTGTGTGACTATCTCTTCTAAAAGTTTAAATTGTTAGAAAAAACGTACTTTTATTATTTAATTATATTCTCAACAAAAAGATCTATATATACTATTATATATTTCTTAGTGATATTACTATAGAAGACGTTATCACCAGAGCATATTTGTGTTTTACAAATATGTTGCAACAAATGCAATGATAATGGTACATTACTCAGCTCCTTCCTTTCATATCCAGAAGATCGGTAAAATATAACACAAAAAATCAGCACATGAAGTCTTCAATTTGGAAGATCGTTTTCTTCCATTTAAGTTGTAAATAATTACTGAATATCGTTTTCTCGATAGTGCATCGTACAAACATCATACATTGCTAAATAATGGACTAAAATTTAAGGGTATAGAAACTAGGTAGATGTCAATTTTGTTATATAAATGCTTCTATATATTGAAGCACTTGAAATCACACAAATCACCAAGTTGAGTAACAGCATCAATTGTCTAGGCCAAAGTCATCTCAAGTCATTTTCAATAAAAAAAAAACTTTCTTATATTTTTTCCCACTAAAATCCACTCACCTGTTTTTTTTTCCTCTTTCATTAATGCATTGAAAAGTAAATCCTTGTTACATCAACTTATTTTTGTGACTTGACATCTTAGAATTCTTGTTCAATTTCAAAGTACTTACATAATTTTGGAAAAGTTATAAGTAAAGTGTTCCCTATCAAAAATGATTTTATTCTCATGACTTAAACGTGAGATTTCTAATTAGGCAAAATACCTAATTATGTTTTTCGGATTTATTATTTTGATGTCTGAAATTTACTTTTAAAATCCGATTAATTTGAATTTATACCACATAATTAAGATCCATTAAAGCAAGAAATACCCCTTAACATGATAACTTTTTATTTCATTCATAGTTTTCTCATTTAATCTTGTATTGAATTTCCTATGTAATTTGCTTCTTTTCCAAGCATATAAAAGGGCAATAGCTCAAAAATCATTGAAGGGAAAACAAAACTACTAGCACTTACTTTAATCTTGAAAAAGCTTAAGGCAAAGTCCTTCCACTTGAAGAAAATGGAGTATACTTTAAAAAGTATATATATGTATTATTATTCAATGATAACTTATAATTCCTATAATGAGTAGCAAATAATAGGTTTCAATTTTCAATTAGATAATATCAATTGGAAGCCATAATTATTTCATTATTAGTATTGTAAAGTAAACTTCCTTTTAAGTATTAAAATATACTCAACATTTGCCACCATCAAGAATTATGGTGAAATGAATATATACGATTTTTTCAATTCAAATCTTAGAAAGCGTTTTTTTATATCATACGAATTTAAATTAGTCAAACCAGAAATTTCTTTTTATGTTTGTAAAAAAAAAAAATCCAACTCGATGTTGGTATCTATATTGGAGCTGGATAAAGCTTGAATTCACGTCAAGAACTCCCACAATAAAAGGTAAAACCTCTCTAACAAAAGCAATTTCATACTAGAACTTGATCTTGAGACATCTGATTAATGGCGAATGAATAATTATAAAGTATAATTTATGGAGAGGTTGTGACTTCTGATGTATACTTTAGCATGTCCACTTGCTTTTTAAGTCTTAGTGCCCGTTTGGGTTGACTTATTTTAGGTGCTTTTAAGCCAAAATAGCTTTTAAGTAGTTTTGAAGTGTTTGGATAAAGTTAAAAAGTTCTTATAAGCACTTATTTTAAAGCCAAAATAACAAAAATAAGTCAAAACCCATAAGTAAGAAATCCTAACTTATGGCCAAACTAACTTATGGCTTTTGGCTTATAAGTCATAAGCCAAAAGCCATAAGTTAGGATTTCTAACTTATGGCTTTTGACTTATTTTTGTTATTTTGGCTTTAAAATAAGTAGGCCAAAAGCCAATCCAAACAGGTAAATTCCTTAGAATTTAACCTAATAATCTTCTTGGTCCCATGACATTCACTATGCAATATCCTACTTGCTTCTTAAGGCTTCAAACTACAACCACAAATATGAACAAAATTTCAACATCACTTTCTTTTTGCTCAATTTATTGAATACAATTCTACTTTTTCTGTTTTAAAAAGTCTCGCTTTAACTTATTTCACGTCCAATAAAACTTATAATGACTAGAATATATAAGTTACTAAGTTGAAGTAGTCACTTGGTCTAGAGACAATGAAGGATTTTGCTTACGCTTAATTAGATGATCATTTTCAATAGGGGTTCGATTCTCCTTAGATACGAGTCAAAAAGTTTACGCGGGGTATGTTGTGGTATTTGTTTATTTGTATAATTTACTAAAGTAAAGCGGGACCCCAAAATTGTCTACAAGTATTAAGAAGGGACACATTCAAAATAATTGAAGGTAGTTAACAAATTGTCGATTGAATAAAACCTAACTACTTTGGGAAAATAGAAGAAGATTACAGGAATGTGTTGCTCTTATTCATATCTGCAAACTGCATGAATGAATACAATAGAAGCTTACAGTGCTAACATGTCAATGTGTTTGGTCCTTTCATGGAAGACAGGATTGGATGCAATCTGGATGGCAACAGTGCTATCACTATGTATACATCTAAAAGACTTTTCTCCTCTACTTATGCATCCTTTTCTCTTTTTTCTCCGTTTGGTCACAATCCTTTTCTGAGTAGGACACTGTATACAGTTCTATTCTAACATCTTTAGACATAAAATGCTAGAGAGACAAGAATTGAACTTAGAGACTAAATTTTCTTCACTATACACTGAGATTCCAGGAACATTTTCCTTCAGTCTTTATATACAAAATACGTACTTCTTGTGCATATTTAATGTCTCGTAGAATCTCAAAACCACTATGAAAGAGGTATCCGAGAACACTTTTCATTTGACAGAACCTATGTAGTATGCTCTTTATATACAAAATACGTACTTCTTGTGCATATTTAATGTCTCGTAGAATCTCAAAACCACTATGAAAGAGGTATCCGAGAACACTTTTCATTTGA
>JAJOON010008184.1:0-28612 GCA_029582645.1 Solanum megistacrolobum | reverse complement strand
CCCCCCCCCCCCCATTGATAATTGACATTTGTGTCACTTTTTGATCTAGTATGTTTTTATTCGTAAATAATTATAGCTATGATTGATTAGAACATGATTTTACTTTTCTACCTAATTCTCGACTACTAACTGCTCCCTTGGGACTCGACCCCAACCCATTCGGTTGGGTTACATTACTTGGAGGGTCAAATTCGTATATTGTAAAACTTGTGGAAGATCCTGTGTTCATGTTCAAATATAAGTATAACAGTTGCTTTATTTGGATTGAGGTAGAGCAATCAATCTTGAACCGTAGAGTTGACACGAGGGTTAATGAAATGGTCAATGCAGGGTAGTTTTTGTAGTTATTTTATAAATGAATCAAAATATAATAATGACTCCAACTAAAACTTTTCTTATATAGTTTTATTAATAATACTTTTGGTTTTCAAATATATGTTCAACTATGTTGAATAGTTGCTACTGAAGTGCTAGGCAGCAATGCAATCCAAATCCACGCACAAATCAATGAACCACAATATTCCAAAAGTGCAATAATTATGAAAATAGAGAGAAGGTGTGAATTTGGTAGGTCGAAGAAATGAGATATAATGAGTGACATTGGACTTTTAAACCTGTAGCTTGCAAAAACCATCTAGTTCTTGCCTGCTCGGTGATATAAATCGAGTTCGCCTAGTTATTCGGTGACACGCCAAATGTTTAATTAGTTCTCCAAATGTCACATGATCTGCATCTCCTGTGATGATTCCAACGGCGGTCTTCGACGCGATCGCTGACATGGTCGGCGATGCGCCACAACTCTTTTCAAAACCGCTGAAGTGCACAGGGTTTTGGCTGACAATGCTTTGTGTTCGCAAATCTTTTTAGTGATCCGCCAACTGGACTTGTTGCTTGCCTCCATATCCTCTTTCAATCATCTCCCTCATTTCAACCTATACAAACAACACACCATTATTTTCTTAAGGTAAAATAAAAGAAGAAAGGGTTTTGGGTTGCCTCCTAAACAATGCCTTAGTTAACGTCGTGGCACGACGCAAGTCAGCAGTTATTCTTCGTCCTCGGATTCGCTCATGTTGTAATTAGGTGAATCCGCGGCGAATGGTGGGTAGTGGCCTGATATCAAATGGTAGATTTGAGCATCCTGCAGCTGGATGGTCATGGAGTGAGAGGCTGATGCTTCATTTAGCATTGTAATATTTTCCTTCATCACATTCAACATTTCTTCTTGTGCCTTCATTTTCTTTTGAATGAGTGAAAGAGCTTCATCTCCTTGCACACTTCCCTGCTTCTTCCCATGACTACACTCACAGAGGAAGTGGTACTTTCTTTACCCATTGTTTGTACTTCCAATTCTGTGACTCAGTTGGACATATCATCCAACTGGGTAATGAGTGCCTCCTGCTCCTGCTTCTTTTTGGGTTTTTTACTGGTTGCTGCCATGCCATCGAGGAGTTTTTCGACAACTTCATAGTGCTGGTATAACATGCCCCCCTCGAAAATCTGATCAGCTATGCTTCTATTCTTGGGTCCAAGACCCCTATAGAAGCACTCCAGTAGTGCCTTATCAGTCATCCCGTGAGAGGGGCATGGTTCCAGCACTGCTTCAAACTTCAGCCACATGTCCTGAATTGTTTCATTCCCTACATGTTTTAATGTTAAATAGGTTGTCCCTGAGGGCCAATAGTTTCAATAGGGAATGATTCGTGTGGTATCCATAATGATCATCCATCGTTTGTTCCCTGCTGTGATGTTCAAACAAGCAAAGCAAAACTACAACTAAGATTGGCAAAGCTAAAACTACAGAAAAATAGAGATTCTTGCCAATGAGCCTTGGGATCACATACAATCAAAAACTCAAAGAAGAACAAAACTAAGAGTAAAGTTAATAATCTACGATCAATAAGAAGGAAATTCTAGTGAACTAAAAATTCACAAATAACACCACTCCCCGGCAGCGGCGCCATTTTGATGATTATTGTGACCAACGACACTATCCTACGATATGAGTGTCTACGATCGTCAATAATATAGTAACCCAACCGAGGGTTGGGGTCGTGTCCCAAGGGAGCGGTTTTGAGAATTAATAACCAATTAAAATTTCATTCAAGTTAGTCGTAGTTAAAGACATTTGCGATAAACGATATTGTAAATGTAAAAAAGGTGACACAAAAGTGTCAACTATCAAAAGGGGATTTTGTAACCAGTACTAAAACAACAAAATAAACAAGAAAATCAAGTATGGGGAAAGGTTCTTGGGATGTGACCGCAATACAAGTAGAGATAAATTGTTGGGTACATGCTTTTTATCAGTTATTTGCAAAATAATAGTGACTAGGCTAAGTTTTAAATGGAAATAAGTTCCCCCTCGGGCAACTTACCCCGTTTCAAATGCGTTCCTCTCGGACACCCATTTACCGGATGAATACCAGCCTACAGCTTACCCCACTCACTCTCTCGAGCTGAGTGTTAGGATATGGGACTAGGGATCACCCTCTCCGGCTGAACCTCATGTCGACCCAATCCATAGGCCATCAGTCTAGTGGTTTTGAATTCATGACCTCCCTCTCAGGCGAGCCGAAAACACATTGGTGGCTTTGTATTTGCAACTACAAACCCTTTAGATTAAACCACAACCACTAAGTGAAATCACCGTTAAAATACATCTAACCTATCAGCAAGCAAGACCCAACAAGAATATCAACCCATATTTGCTAAATCACACCCCAAGAATGGGGTTTTTTAGCCACACATGAAGAAATAAGAAATTATACCTAACATGATAATGAAATCAACTGGGTATAAGAAATTAAACCTTGAATTAAGCAAAGGAAAGTGAATAGAAAAGACCCACTTCCAACTTGGGGAAGAAGAACTCCTTTCTTCAAGTCTCCACAAAACCCTCTCCAAACTTGAGAGAAAAATATTAGCTAGAATATGTTCTAAAGTGAAAAATAATAGTAATATGTTCCACTCCTGTCCAATCTTCTCAAAATCTAATTCTAAATAATATTTATAGTTTCACAGATTGTGCTGCGGAGGATTGTTCGGCGACATTAGTTGAGATCGCCGATGAACTGGGTAATCCACCTTTTGGTCAGCTCATCGCCTTCAGTGTCTTGCCTTTGGCATCCTCACATTCTGGATCATTGGGTTGTACAATACTGCTTTGCGGAACTGATCGGCGACCCACCGACTGCTCCTTTCCTCGCCTTTTGATCCACTTCCTTCAAGGCTTCACATACTGGAATGAAGGGCGGCTCATGTCATTTCGGCGACTCGCCAAGTTAAACTCGGCGATCCGCAAGATTCCATTTCTTGTTCTCTTCAGCCCTATTTACTCCGTTTTGCACCTAAGTGTCCATGCTTCCTCTAAAACTTTAAATACTTGAAACTTCAGCATTTTAATCAGGTTTTGAGGTAAAACAAGCATTCAAGGACACTATTTCCATTAAAACAAAGCCCTAAATTAGTCCAATTTGTGGACTCATCAAGCCCCCAACCAAGTCTAGCAAAACTGAAACTAAGGACTAAAAATACTTAAAAGAAACTCATGACTATTGTCCTCCGAGAATAAGGACTCACCACTGATTTTGCTGAACTGGAGATCGGGAACCGATCTAAGTGTGATCTGGATGCGGAGAACCTGAACCTACATCATGAGAAGATGTAGTGTAGAGTCTGTGTTAGTACTGGAAAGGTACTGAGCATACAGGGTAGAATACATTTGAAATAACATATTATTGAACAAAGTAAATAAGCAATGACATAATCTGAACATGATATGGATACTGAATGTTGAGATAACTGAATAGAATGACCAATTTATAACATGCTGAAACTAAATACTGGATATACTGATAAATGGTCAATGCAATAGAATTTGACTGAATTGTGAGAGCTACTAATAGCCGATAATAAAACCACATGAGCTAAATGTGGAGTCCAATGTATACGCCCCATCAATAGGACCCAATATACCCTGCCAGAGGTATAGAGGCATACTGGCGTGAGCACTGAAATGATCCCCACAGAGGGGACTTACAACCTACGTGGCTTGTAGTTCTGGGACTATTTGGGTACGCTGAACCCTAGTCCAACTCGGTATTATGCTACTCCCAATGGATTAAGTGATTAACAGATTATTACTGAATTTTTGTAAGTTACTGGATAGCTCAAAATGAACATGCAAAACTGAGAATGCAACAATTAATATGATAATGATGCATTCATAAACTGAGGCATATATAGCCGAATACTGAAATATCTGACCTAGCATTTGTAATTCAAGAACTAAAGAAATACATAGCTAGGGTTCTGAAATTCATGAAATAATCTGAGCAATAACATGATAATCTGATTTGGAACATTTAAATAACTAATTCATGATGATCTGTTGAAATTCTAGAAACCCTAGGTCCGTTCATAATCATGGAATCAAGAATCTGACTAAATTCTAGGGACTTAATGGGTGAAAGGAATCCACTAGTGAAATCCCACATACCTGGTGATGAATTCCACCGAGAAATCCTTCGATTTCTAGGCTGGAACTGAAGAAAACTTACTGCGTTCTTGAACTAGGGTTGGTTGCCTCTTTCTCTTCTTACGCTTCTAATTTTCTAAGTTTTGATTAATGATTTGACTTAGGTAAGTTCTAGTTATGTTTCTAGGCTTAAATTGACTAAAACCTCATAATTTAGGGTCTAAACGACGTAGCTTAGGGGTCTAATGAAATAGGAAAAGACCAAAAGACCCCTAACTTAACTGTTGTCGGACTGATCGATGGATGGGACCTATGGGCCGTGCATCAAATGATGGTCCGTGCTGGTCGACCGTAGTTCAGGTCAGAGGCTGGGTAAAGGAGTCTTGATCCACGGACACAGATCACAGATCGTGGTCTGACCTATGGATTGTGGGTCTGTCCGTTGGTCGAGACTTAGCTGATTTTCAGAGCTGGGTTTGGGGAGGGGTTGCAGTGGTGAACCACGAACCACCAGCACGGGCCATGGATGGTAACCGTGGGTTGCACCTGCAACTTCTCAAAATCTGCATTTTGGTCTATCTAGGATACGGGGTGTTACATTATCTCCCCATTGAGAACATTCATCCTCGAATGAAGACTAAACTAGCTGAAATAGAGGGAAAGGGTTGCAATCCCTACCACTAAACACTGAGAACTGAATTTCTGACTGAACTGAGTTCCAAGAACATGCTAATATGCTGAAAATGCAAGTACAAACTGAAGGAACATGATTCTAAGACTGAATTTACGCATGAATGACTGAAAAACTGAAGAGGAACTATTACCTCAAACTGGAGTGGAATTGGAAGGAAAGAGGTGAGGATACTTGGCTTTTATGGCCGTTTCTGCTTCCCAAGTAGCTCTCTCTATGGACTGACTCCTCCACCAAACCTTGACTGAAGCAACTTCTTTGTTTCTCAACCTTCTAACTTGATGATCAAGAATCTCAACTGGTACATCCTCATAAGAAAGGCTATATTTTACAGCCACAGTCTCTAATGGCACTATGGATGCTGGATCACCCACACACTTCTTCAAAAGTGAACTGTGAAAGACTGGATGCACTTTTGCTAAATCTGCTGGCAACTCTAACTCATATGCCACTTTACCAATCCTGTTCAAGATTCGGTAAGGGCCTACATAACTGGGACTGAGCTTCCCTTTCTTGCCAAATCTCATCAGCCCCTTCATAGATGACACTTTCAGGAAAATTGAATCATCAACTTGGAACTCTAGTTCCCTTCTCCTTACATCTGTGTAAGATTTCTGGCGACTCTGGGTTGTCTTAAGTCTATCTCTGATGAGTTGCACTTTCTCCATAGCATAATGTACTAAATCTGGCCCTATCAAGGCTTCTTCATCTACTTCAAACCAACCAACTGGAGATCTACATCTACGCCCATACAATGCCTCATAAGGGGCCATGTGAAAGCTGGAATGATAACTATTGTTGTAGGCGAACTCAATAAGAGGAAGGTGATCATCCCAACTACCCTTGAAGTCTATCACACAAGCTCTCAACATGTCCTCTAAGGTCTGAATGGTACGCTCTACCTGACCATCCGTCAGTGGATGAAATGTTGTGCTAAGGTTAACTTGAGTACTAGGACCCTTGTGAAATGACGTCCATAAATGAGAGGTAAACTGAGGACCTTTATCTGAGATGATAGACAAAGGAACCCCATGCAACCTCACAATCTCATTAATATAAAGCTTGGTGTAATCCTTCACCGAATCTGTAGTCTTGACGGCCAAAAAGCGAGAAGACTTAGTAACCCTATCAACAATCACCCAAACGGAGTCATGCTGTCTGCGAGTACGAGGTAAACCGGTAATGAAATCCATGCTGATCACTTCCCACTTCCAAGTAGGAATTTCAATCTCTTGAGTCAAGCCTCCTGGTTTCTGATGTTCTACCTTGACTTGCTGGCAATTGGGGCACTTAGCCACAAAGTCTGCTATATCTTTTTTCATACCATTCCACCAATAAACTTCCCGGAGATCGTGGTACATCTTAGTGCCGCATGGATGGATAAAATATCTAGAGGTATGGGCTTCTGCAAGAATATGTTGTCTCAACTCGCCCACATTAGGTACACATAATCGACCCTAGTAGAGAAACACACCATCTCCCCCTTGGGAGAAAACCTCCACTCTCTGACGGTGGACTGCACCCTTAAGCTCAAGCAAGATTGGATCACTGTCTTGCTTTTCCTTAACCTCCATTACCAAAGAGGATTCTGCCCCATTCTGAACCGTTACACCACCATTTGATATGCTCATAAGACGAACTCCTAGGCGAGCAGGTCTGTGAACATCCTTTGCTAGCTCTTTTCTTTCTTCCTCAACATGTGCTACACTACCCATAGATAATCTGCTAAGAGCATCTGCTACTACATTCGCCTTACCCGGATGGTAATGCACGCTCATATCATAATCTTTGAGGAACTCAAGCCACCTTCTCTGGTGAAGATTTAACTCTTTCTGGGTGAATACATATTGGAGGCTCTTATATCTTGAGTGCAAACATCACTGCTGGAAGCTCGAGGTCATGAGTCGGATAATTCTTCTCATGCGCCTTAAGCTATCTGGAAGCATAAGTTATAACCTTACCTCACTGCATCAATACACAACCTAGGCCGACCTTGGATGCATCACAATAGCTCACATAACCATATGAACCCTCTAGTAGAGTCAAGACAAGAGTTGTAGTCAACCTAGTTTTTCAGTTCTGCAAAGCTTTTCTCACAATCATCTAACCACTGGAACTTAACCTTTTTCTGAGTCAACCTAGTCAATGGTGAGGCTATGGATCAAAATCCTTCTACGAACCGTCTGTAATAGCCCACTAGACCTAAGAAACTTCTGATATCTGTAGCAGAGGTAGGTCTGGGCCATTGTTTCACTCCTTCTATCTCTGTGAATCTACTCGAATTCCTTCACTAGACACAATATGCATAAGGAAAGCAACTGATTGTAACCAAAAGTTGCACTTGTTAAATTTTGCAAATAAATGGTGATTTTTGAGAGTTTGTAGAACAACTCTCAAGTGACTCACATGTTCTTCCTCATTCCTAGAGTAAATGAGGATATCATCAATAAAGCCAATAACGAACAAGTCTAAGTACTGTTTGAACACTCCGTTCATCAAATCCATGAAAGCTGCAGGAACATTGGTTAGTCCAAGTGACATGACTACAAATTCATAATGACCACACCGAGTTCTGAATACTGGATATATCTGACCTAGCATATGTAATTTAAGAACTAAAGAAATACATAGCTAGGGTTCTAAAATTCATGAAATAATCTGAGCAATAACATGATAATCTGATTTGGAACGTGTTAATAACTAATTCATGATGATCTGTTGTAATTCTAGAAACCCTAGGTCTATTCATATTAAGGGAATCAAGAAACTGAATGAATTCTAGGGACCTAAT
Source organism: Solanum megistacrolobum (assembly GCA_029582645.1). NCBI lineage: Eukaryota > Viridiplantae > Streptophyta > Magnoliopsida > Solanales > Solanaceae > Solanum > Solanum megistacrolobum. Next base: position 20,650 of record JAJOON010008184.1, on the reverse strand, counting down.
GGGTGAAAGGAACCCACTAGTGAAATTCCACATACCTGCTGACGAATTCCATGGAGAAATCCTTCGATTTCTAGGCTGGAACTGAAGAAAACTTGATGCGTTCTTGAACTAGGGTTGGTCGCCTCTTTCTCTTCTTATGCTTCTAATTTTCTAAGTTTTGATTAATGATTTGACTTAGGTAAGTTCTAGTTATGTTTCTAGGCTTAAACTGACTAAAGCCTCATAATTTAGGATCTAAACGATGTAGTTTAGGGGTCTAACGAAATAGGAAAAGACCAAAAGACCCTTGACTTAACTGTTGTCGGAGTGATCGACGGACGGGACCTACGGGCCGTGCATTGAATGACAGTCTATGCTGGTCGTACGTAGTTCGTGTCAGAGGCTGGGTAAAAGAGTCTTGATCCACGGACACAGACCACGGACCGTGGTCTGACCTACGGACCGTGGTCTGACCTACGGACCGTTTTTCTGTTCGTGGATCGAGACTTAGCCGATTGTGTGAGCTGGGTTTGGGGAGGGGTTGTAGTGTGAACCACAGACCACCAGCACAGGTTGTGGTCTGACCTACGGTCCATGGATGGCAACCATGGGTTGCACTTGCAACTTCTCAAAATCTGCATTTTGGTCTATCTATGATATGGGGTGTTACATATGCGATCTCCAAACAATGTACATTTGATAACTTTTTCCTAAAATTATTTATTTGTCATTTCCAAATTTCCAGTTGACATATCTATACATTTTTCAAAAGTCATTGATCTTATCCTAAAAGATATGAGTATTTCTGAATATGGTATGCCAATTAATAAGTCCACAAATACATTTTACTATAAATGTTCAATGCAATCTCTTTCATAACCACCATCAAGAAAATAATATTCTTTTACATAGTTTATTACATTTGAAGCAAGGTTTCTACTTATTAACTTTATATTTATAAGATTTTTTAATGTATGAGTGTATGCATGAGTGGTTTTTATGAGATTATTTACTATTTTAAACTAATTATTATTTTGATTCTTTTTATGTGTAGCTAAAATGAATACTTTCATCAACAACAACAAGAAGTTCAACAAGAAAAAAATGTTGTTCATAATGGGAGTAACATGAAAGGGAAAATCCCATCTCTCTGTTTACCTTGCCACCCATTTTCGAGGAAAAATAATCAACTCAGACAAAATGCAAGTATATAAGGGACTTGAAATCGTGACCAACAAGATCACACACGTTGAGAAACAAGGTGTACGACACTATTTGCTAGGTATACATATTCGAAAAAGACAATTTTTTGCAATTCTTTTATTTTAATGTGAATATTAATTGACAGTTATTTTGTTTCATAATTTGTTAGGTGAAATTGAGCCAGATTCCGACTACACGGCCGAAAATTTCTGTCTGAAGTCCATTGTCTCCAGAGAAATTTTTTTGATCACTTAATGTGTTCCAATTATTGTTGGAGGGTCAAATTCGTATATTGAAAAACTTGTGGAAGACCATGTGTTCAGGTTTAAATATAAGTATGATAGTTTCTTTATTTGGATTGATGTAGAGCAATCAGTCTTGAACCGTAATGTTGACACGAGGGTTGACGAAATGGTCAATGCAGGTAGTTTTAGTAGTTATTTTATATATGAATCAAAATATAATAATGACTCTAACTAAAACTTTTCTTATATAGTTTTCTTAATAATACTTTTCGTTTTCAAATATATGTTCAACTAAATAAACTATTCTTAAATTTATGTTGCATGCAGGGCTGGTGGATGAAGTGTGGTACATTTTCATTCCATATGTAGATTAAACCAAAGGAATCCGACGGTCCATTGGTGTCCCTGAAATTTCGAGATATTTAAGGGAAGAAAAAAATATAGACAGAGATGATGAATCAAAGAAGATGATTTTTCAAGCTTCAATTTCAAGTATCAAGCATAATACTCGATATTAATTTGTAACCAACTTGACAAGATTCAACGATTAATAAATGAAAAAATGTGGTCGGTGCATCATATTATTGCTATTGACGTTTTCAAAGAAGATAGAAAAGAAGTTGTTGACGAAGCATGGAGGAATACTATTTTGCAACCATGACTAGATGTTGTGAAAAAAATGATGATCACAATATTATTATTGAGTGTACGTAAACTATCATTTTTTATATCTTGATTTGTTTTGTCTCTTGGTCACTTTAATTTTTGACCTATTTTGTACAGTTTGTATCGAACTACAGATATATATACTATTCTTGTCCGTAAAAATATTGTTATTTATAAAGCAAATATTTAAGCTCATAAAAATATTTATTTTAAGGTCCAATCCAAGCCCAAACCCCAAGTCCAAGTCCAAGTCTTTGACATTTAAGATAAATACGTAGTTACACAATTACATGAGATCATTCTTAATGTCAAGGTAATAGAGTGAAAAATAAATGACTAAATGTTTGGGAAGATTCTAACCTTAAAGAATTTGTAAGAATAAAATTCTTAACTCCAAATTTAAAATTGTTACATAGACAAAGAAGAGAAAACAATAAATTTGCAATCTATCGGTAAGGATCACTTAAGGAAATATATTTTACCTAATTCAATCACGATGATGGAAGCTTCATTCAAGAAAACATTTATCTATTATTACATGTTGCACAAGTAAATATAAATAATTGTAATTGAAATAGTTATCAATAATTGTTCCTTCCCTTCTAATTGAATTTGACTTAGCACTTATGACGTGTTGTTAAATAGTGTATGAATTGACACATTATAACTTGAATGTATTCCTTCAAATATATTATTGAGCTCTTTTTACAATCCTTTTGAAATCCATATTTTCGTCAGTCTTGTATTTGATATCATAACAATGTGCATCTAGAAACTTCATCCTAAAATTATTTAAGCGTAATCACCCAAATTCAAGCTGACGTGTGTGTAGGTTTTTTCAAGAATTATTCTTATCCTAAAAGATATGATTTTTTTTAAAATTTGGTATATACCAATTCATAAATTCATAAACATATTTTTACTATAAATGCCCAATTATATGTGATCTCCAAACAATGTACATTTGTGTCACACCCCGAGCCTACACCCTGGACGTGGCCGGCACTCGAGAACCATTGATGGCCCCTAGCGAACCCTTGGCCTGGTTTACTTACTCAGCGGAAGACTTTAATCATTAAGAAAAGAACTCAAATGCAAGATAACTCAACTGTCCCAAACTAAACTCATAATGTTTTAGAAATAAACATTTAAGTTAACCAAAGTGGCAACTGAAAACTGAACATATGTAAATAACAAGATAAAGACAAATACTAACTGACTGTCTATCTATGAAGCCTTTAATAACTGAGATGGACGTCGGGACAACATTATGAGTTTAGTTTGAGACAGTTGAGTTTTCTTGCATTTGAGTTCTTTTCTTAATGCTTAAAGTCTTCCGTTGAGTAAGTAAGACAGGCCAAGGGTTCGCTTGGGTCCAACAATGGTTCTCGAGTGCCAGTCCCGCTCAGGGTGTAGGCTCAAGGCGTGACAAACTTGGTATTAGAGCACAGAGTTCAAGAGTCCTAGGGAGTCTATGAAGCCATGTCTGTATAGTCCTAGTTATCGGTGTGAAGCGTGCCACATCTATAATTAGGAGGTTGCAACATTTAGGAAAAATCTCTCACTTCTTTCACACTCATTTTGTGTGTTAGAGTTGATCTATAAAAAGTTTCCTTCTAATTTATATTTGCGCGTGTTTTCAGATAATCATGCCTCCACGAAGAGCAGTTAGAGGTCGGCCAGCTAGGAGAAATGTTGAGAAGAAAGGGCTACCCAATGTACCTAAAGTGCAACCTCAAGGGTAAGTCACTAATGCTGAGTTTTGAGAAGCAATCGGGATGCTGAGTCAAGCTGTGACTAACCAGGTTGGGAAGAAAAGAGGAGCTCAACAAGAAGGGGCTCACACTTCAAGAATTCGTCAGTTCTTGAGGATGAACCCTTCAAGTTTCACAGGTTCGAGCACTGTAGAGGATCTAGAGAATTTTATTGAGGAATTGAAGAAGGTATTTGAGGTCATGCATGTAGCCGATACTGAGCGAGTTGAACTAGCTGCCTATCAACTGAAGGGTGTTTCTAGGACTTGGTTTGATTAGTGGAAAGAGGGTAGAGCTGAGGATGCACCACCTGCAAGTTGGGCTTGTTTTGAGGAGGCTTTCTTGGGGACGTTTCTTTCCCCGAGAATTGAAAAAGGCCAAGGTACGTGAGTTCCTCACACTTAAGCAGGATTCTCTAAGTGTTCATGAGTATGGGTTGAAGTTCACCCAACTATCCCGCTATGCTCCGGAGATGGTTGTGTATTTGAGGAGTAGAATTAGTCTGTTTCTTACTGGGTTGTCCGTTCATCAAGCAAAGAGGGAAGGGCAGTGATGCTGGTTGGGGACATGAATATCTCAAGGTTAATGGTATATATGCAGCAGGTTGAGGAAGAGAAGTTGAGGGATAGAGAAGAATTCAAGAACAAGATAGCAAAGAGAGGGAGTGAGTCCGGGCAGTAGGAAAGTAATGCCAACCGGTCATCCTTCCAACAAAAACAGAAGGGACATGCTCCATCATCTGCTAGTGCACCTTCACCTAAGAACAAAGGGGAGTACAATAATCAGAACTTTAGAGCTAAACCTGCTTATTCTCAAGGTAGCATGTCACAAGGGGATAGTAAGCCTGTTGCATGCGCAAAGTGTGGTAGAAACCATTTAGGTACATGTCGGGAGGGCTCCACTGGTTGTTTCAAGTGTGGTCAGAATGGGCATTTCATGCAAGAATGTCCAAAGAACAAGCAGGGAAATGGTAATGGGGGAAATAGAGCACAGTCTTCTGCAGTTGCTCCACCAGACAGAGCTTCACCTATAGGGGCTATTTCTGATACTGGCGGAGGAACTTATATGCTATCAATAATCGCCAAGAGGAAGAGGATTCGCCAGATGTTGTCACTGGTATGATCCAAGTGTTTGACTTTACTGTTTATGCTTTTCTAGACCTAAGAGCGAGTTTGTCTTTTGTAACTCTTTATGTTGCTATGAATTTTGATGTTTGTCCTGAGCAACTTAGTGAACCATTTAGTGTTTCTACACCTGTTGGTGAGTCTATTTTAGCACAGAGAGTCTATCGTGATTGTCCCATTTTCGTCAATCTCAAGAATACCATGGCTAATTTAATTGTTTTAGACATGGTAGATTTTGATGTCATTCTTGGTATGGACTGGCTTCATTCCTGTTATGCCTCAGTCGATTGTAGGAATCCAGTTGTCAAGTTTTGGTTTCCAAATGAGCCAGTCTTAGAGTGGAAAAGCAGTTTAGCAGTGCCTAAGGGTCGTTTCATTTCGTACATTAAGGCGAGAAAGTTAGTTTCTAAGGGGTGCGTCTATCACTTAGTCCGAGTTAATGACTCAAGTGTTGAGGTACCTCCTATTCAGTCAGTTCTAGTAGTGAAAGAGTTCCTAGAAGTCTTTCCTGATGATCTTCTTGGAGTCCCTCCTGAGAGAGAGATAGACTTCGGTATAAATCTTCTTCCAGATACTTGTCCTATATCTATTCCACCACATAGAATGGCACCAATAGAGTTAAAAGAGTTGAAGGAGTAGTTGAAAGATCTCCTAGATAAGGGTTTTATTCGACCAAGTGTCTCACCTTGGGATGCTCCGGTCTTATTTGTGAGGAAGAAGGATGGTTCCCTTGGGATGTGTATAGATTACCATCAGTTGAACAAGGTTACCATCAACAACAAATATCCTCTTCCAAGGATTGATGATTTATTCGATCAACTTCAGGATGCCACCCATTTTTTGAAAATAGACCTCAGATCAGTTTACCATCAGTTTAAAGTAAGGGAATGTGGCATTCCAAAGACGGCATTCAGGACCCATTATGGTCATTATGAATTTTTGGTCATCTCCTTTGGTTTTACTAATGCACCAACAACATTCATGAACCTTATGAATAGGCTACTCAAACCTTATTTATATATGTTCGTTATCTTCTTCATTGATGACATACTAATCTATTCAAGGAATGAATAAGACCATGATAGTCATCTCAGAATAGTTCTCCAGACATTGAAAGATAGAGAGTTGTATGCCAAGTTCTCTAAGTGTGAGTTTTGACTTGAATCTGTGGCATTCTTAGGCCACATTGTGTTTGGAGAGGGAATTAAAGTTGATACTCAGAAAATTGAGGCAGTGCAGAATTGGCCTAGACCCACATCTCCAACTGATATTAGAAGTTTCTTGGGTTTGGCTGGCTATTATAGGAGGTTTGTACTGGGTTTCTCATCTATTTCATTCCCTTTGACCAAGTTGACTCAAAAGACAATTAAGTTTCAATGGTCTGAAACTTGTGAGAAAAGCTTTGAGGAATTGAAAAAGAGGTTGACTACTGCCCTAGTTTTGACCTTATCGGAAGGTACTCAAGGTATTATGGTGTACTGTGATGCATCTAGAGTTGGCTTGGGTTGTGTATTAATGCAGAATGGCAAAGTTATAGCTTATGCCTCCAGACAGTTGAAAGTTCATGAGAAGAATTATCCAACCCATGACTTAGAGTTGGCTGTGGTAGTTTTCGCTTTGAAGATATGACGTCATTATTTGTATGGTGTTCATGTTGATGTATTCACTAATCACAAGAGCCTTCAATATGTGTTCACTCAGAAAGAGCTTAATCTCAGATAAATGAGGTGGTTAGAATTACTCAAGGATTATGACATGAGTATTCTTTACCACCCAGGTAAGGCTAATGTTGTTGCTAATGCATTAAGCAGGTTGTCTATGGGTAGTACCGCCCATGTTGAGGAAGAAAAGAGAGAGTTAGCGAAAGATATGCATAGACTTGTACTCTTAGGAGTCCGGCTGATGGATTCCACAGAAGGGGGAATAGTGGTGATGAATGGGGATGAAGCACCATTAGTATCAGAAGTAAAAGGCAAGCAAGACCAAGATCCCATTTTGCTTGAATTGAAGGCAAATGTTCATAAGCATAAAGTTATGGATTTTGAACAATAGAGAGATGGCGTACTGAGATATCAAGGTAGATTGTGTGTACCAATGGTGGATGGACTCCAAGAAAGAATCATGGACGAAGCTCATAGCTCCAGGTATTCCATTCATCCCGATTCCACAAAAACATATCATGACTTGAGATAGGCATATTGGTGGAATAGTATGAAGAAGGAAATTGCAGAATTTGTTGCCATGTGCCCAAATTACCAAAAAGTTAAAGTAGAGCACTAAAGGCCCGGTGGTTTGGCTCAGAATATAGAACTTCCGGAATGGAAGTGAGAGATGATTAATATGGATTTCATCACAGGCTTTCCAAGGTCTCGCAGGCAGCATGATTCTATTTGGGTGATTGTCGATAGAATGATAAAATCAGCCTATTGTCAGCCAGTAAGACTACCCATTCAACAGAAGATTATGCCAGGTTATATATTCAGCAGGTGGTAAGACTTCATGGAGTCCCAGTCTCCTTTATTTTAGATAGAGGTGCACAATTCTGGAAATCTTTTCAGAAAGGCTTGGGTTCAAAGGTGAACTTAAGTACTGCCTTTCATCCTCAGACAGATGGGCAAGCAGAGTGAACTATTCAGACATTAGAAGATATGTTGAGGGCCTGTGTGATCGATTTCAAAGGTAATTGGGATGATCACATACCCCTTATTGAATTCGCTTACAACAATAGCTACCACTAGAGCATCCAAATGGCTCCTTATGAAGCTCTTTATGGGAGAAGATGCAGATCTCCTATTGGATGGTTTGAATTTGGTGAAGTAAGGTTGATAGGACCATATTTAGTTCATCAAGCTATGGAGAAGGTGAAAGTGATTCAAGAGAGGTTGAAAATGACACAAATTCGTTAGAAATCCCACACTAATGTTAGGAGAAGGGAGTTAGAGTTCGAAGTAGATGATTGGGTATATCTAAAAGCTTCGCCCATGAAGGGTGTTATGAGGTTTGGTAAGAAGGGGAAGCTTAGTCCCCGGTATATTAGACCTTATCGAATATCCAAGAGGATTGATATAGTAGCTTATGAGTTGGAGCTACCACAAGAGTTTTCCACAGTTCATCTGGTGTTTCACGTCTCCATGTTGAAGATGTGCATGGAAAAGTCCTTTGGAGGAACCAATTTATTGAGGAAGCTACTTGGGAAGCTGAGGAGGATATGTGAAGAGATTTCTACATCTCTTGGAATCCGGAGAAAGTGCAGACCAAGGTAATAATTTTCTTCTTAGTACTCTTTAAATTTTGAGTGAGCATGTTGTTTGTTTGCATTTGCTTGTTGGGTGTTTGAACTTGATGTTACAACCCTTAGCCTAGTAAGAGTAATCTCATTCGAGGACGAATGTTCCCAAGGGGGATATATTGTAACATCTCACAATTTGAAATAATCAAGACGAATCTAATAATTGGAATTTGTCATTTTTTAAAAGAATTAAAATCTGGAAATTTTGTTAAGTTAAAGAAAAGTGAGTTTTTGGTCAACTACAAATGGCCATAACTCCTAGCTCAATACGAGTTAGGTGTAGTTCCAGATATGGTAGGAAAGCTCTTGGAATGATCTTTCCAACGCCGCCGAGTTTGCCCGATTCCGAGTTCGTATGAGTAAGTTATGCCTTTTGGAAATTGGATTGTTGGATTAAGGAAAGTCTAATCCGGATTTTGGAAGGGTAATTTAGTCTTTTCCTTACCTAATTATTCTAATTCGTTTTAGGAGTTTAATTGGGGTAAAGTCTGTTTTTTGTCAGTTTTAGAAAAGTGAATTTCACGCTAGGGCTTGGAGAAAAGAGAAAAGAGAAGAAAGGAGAAGAACGTTCAAGATTCGTCGAGATTGGTTTGTGGATTTTGTCGTGGGTGATCCCTACAAAGTATGTGAGATCACATAGCATTGGGTTAGTTCACCCACGCACCAAACATGCTAATTCAGTGTATTTTCGTCCTAAAAAGATTGAGAATTTAATGTTCTTGATAGTTGTTCTTGAATTGATTTCGTTCTCGAATACGAGTTGGGATTATGGAGTTTCTTGATGATTAAGTGTTATTTCCTTGAGTTGTTTGGGTTAGATTTTGTGTATATGATTTGGGTACATGAATCTAAAGTAAATTTGGGAAAAAGAATCAGATTAAAACGTAGGATTAGAAAACGAGGACAAAAATTCATCAGATTGCGTTTGTGGGAAGGGTGGCGCGACGCGCCCCCATAGTGCCTGGCAGGCCGCGACGCGCCCAAAACATCGTTTTTCACCAGTTTTTCATCGTTTAGCCTATTTAAGTTATTCTAAAGTGTATTATCACTTTCCATTGATTTTAACTACTCTAAATGACTTCTAAACATCTAGAAACATGTATCACAACCTTGAATCCATAAATTCAAATTCAAGGAAAGTTATGAGCCAAGTCTAGGAAGTTCTCAGAGTCTTTTGAAGAAGTCTTTTGCAAATGCTTCTAACTTTATTTTTAAGACTTAAAGTTCAAGTTGAGTAAAGAGTAAAGAGTAAAGATTGAAGTTCATTTCTTCAAAAGTATATGGGGACTATGTATTCCCAAATGGTTTAAAATGTTTTCACATTTAAACAAGAAAGGGAAACCTCGATTTCCAGAGAGTCTTTGTGCTAGTTTTCAGAGAAGAGTAATCGCTTTCTAAATAAAGCAAGAGAGGAAACTTTGATTTCCAAGATAGCCTTTGAGCTAAGTTTTTGAGCACTAATTTCAAATCACAGAAAGAAGTATGTTTTTAAATATAAGAGCTAATAACATTATATTTTGGGAGTAGTATTGAGCATCGATATGGGGGAGAGTTCAGACAACTCACAGCCCCCATAAACCATGTAGCCATCATGGGTAGAAAAGGGTCATACTTTTTAGATTATTCCTTTAGTGCTTTTGAGCATAGACTAGTGGATCCACTTAGTAGTTCAGGTCCTATACCTTTGGCAAGGCATAGGATGCTCTGGTAGCATAAGGGAAATCGTTGTATCATCACAATAGCTCTTACGTGATGGTTGTCGATTAGAGAAAATCCCACAGCAGTTATTTTGTATTTTTATATACATTTCAGAGTTATATGTATCTTTGCATACACCTAGAGTTGACATCATGTTTCAAACAACTTTTCCTTATATTGCACTTGTTTTAAACTGTTTTATATTGAAATGATTTCAGTTATATTGAGTTGAGTTGAGCCAGGTAAGCTCTTCAAATTCTTTTCAATCCTTTGTTGTATTTAGCATTCCAACTTGCATATTCGTACATTCAATGTACTGATGCCAGTTGGCCTGCATCTTATTATGATGCAGACACATGTAACTAGGATCGGCATCCGGCACATCGTTGATCCAGTGAGTAGTTCAGAGTCTCTTGGTGAGCCTCTTTGCATTCTAGAGGACTCCTTTTCATTGCTTTCAGTTTTAGTATTAGTTCATTAGGATGTCGTGGGCCTGTCCCGACATCCATCTCAGTTGTTTAGAGGCTTCATAGACAGACAAACAGTCAGTTAATTAATTCAGTTGTCTTTACTTTGCATTTCATATGTTAAAGACTTGAGTTTGCCTTAATGGCCAATTGAATGTTCCTTTATAACATTCTAGTTACTTCATAAATGTGTATGTGATGAGTTAAGTCTTCCGCTGAGTAAGTAAGCTAGACCAAGGGTTCGCTTGGGGCCAACAATGGTTCTCGAGTGCCAGTCCCGCCCAGAGTGTTAGCTCAGGGAGTGACATTGCGAACTTGCCGACTTTGAATCGGAATCGGAATCTCTTTATAAGATAAGCTATCCTTGATCCCAATATCTTCAGTTGGTGTGATAAGTGAAGGATCTGCCATGCACTTCTTGAACATGGAAATATGAAATACCAGATGAACCGCTGCTAATTCTTGTGGTAGCTCTAACTCATAAGCTACATTGTCAATCCTCATGGATATTTTGTAAGGCTAATATACTGGGGACTAAGCTTCGCCTTCTAAACAAATCTCATAACACCCTTCATGGGTGAAACTTTCAAGTAAACTCAATCATCTACTTCAAACTATAACTCCTTCCTCCTACTATCAGTGTAGGATTTCTGACGACTCTGCACTGTTTTCAATCTCTCTTGAATAACTTTTACTTTCTCCATAGATTGATGAACTAAGTGTGGTCCTGTTAACCTGGCTTCACCAACTTTAAACCATTCCATAGGAGATCTGCATCTGCTCACATAAAGAGCTTCATACGAAGCCATCTGGATGCTAGAATGGTAACTATTGTTGTAAGCAACTCAATGAGAGGTAGGTGATCATCCCAATTACCTTTGAAATCAATCACACAATCTACCTTAACACCTCAAAACACTATCTCCCTCTTTTTCAAAAGCCATCACTTTTTGCTTATGAACACTTGCCTTTAATTCAAGCAATAAAGGATCTTGGTCTTGCTTCTCTTTTACTTTTGACACTAATGATGATTCAGCCTCATTCATCACCACTACTCCTCCTTCTATGGAATCCATTAGTTGAACTCTTATTTTTGCTAGTCTATGCACCTCTTTTGCTAACTCTTTCTTACCTTCCTCAGAATGGGCAATACTACCCATCGACAACCTGCTTAAGGCATCAGCAACAACATTAGCCTTACCTGGGTGATAAAGAATACTCATGTCATAATCTTTGAGAAATTCTGACCACCTCATCTGTCTGAGATTAAGCTCTTTCTAACTAAACACATACTGAAGACTCCTGTGATCAGTGAACACATCCACATGAACACCATAAAGATAATGGCGCCATATTTTCAAAGGAAATACTATAACAGGCAACTCTAAGTCATGGGTTGGGTAATTCTTCTCGTGAACTTTCAACTATCCGGAGGCATAAGCTATACCTTTGTCATTCTGCATTAACACACAACCCAAACCAACTCTAGACGCATCATAATAAACAGCAAAGCCTTGTGTGCCTTCTGGTAAGGTCAATACTGGGGCAGTAGTCAACCTCTTTTTCAATTCCTAAAAGGTTTTCTCACAAGCTTCAGACCATTGAAACTTCACTGCTTTTTGAATCAACTTGGTCAAAGGAGATGAAAGAGATGAAAATCACTCGACAAACCTTATACAATATCCAGCCAACCCCAAGAAACTCCTAATAGCAGTTGGAGAATTGGGTCTAGGACAATTCTGCACTGCCTCTATCTTCTGAGTATCAACTTTAATTCCATCACCGGAAACTATGTGGCCCAAGAATGCCACAAACTCAAGCCAAAACTCACATTTAGAGAACTTAGCATATAACTCCTTATCTTTTAAAGTCTGGAGAACTATTCTGAGATGACTAGCATGATCTTCCTCATTCCTTGAATAGATTAGTATGTCATCAATGAAGATGATAACTAATATATCTAAATAAGGTTTGAAAACTCTATTCATAAGGACCATGAATGTTGCAGGTGCATTGGTAAAACAAAAGGTCATGACCAAAAACTAATAATGACCATAACGGGTCTTGAATGTTGTCTTTGGAATATGACATTCCCTTACTTTCAACTGATGGTAACCTGATCTGAGGTCTATCTTTGAGAAACACGAAGCACCCTGAAGCTTGATGGAAAAGATCATCCATTCTTGTAAAAGGATACTTATTCTTGATAGTAATCTTGTTCAACTGACGGTAATCTATACACATCTTAAGGGAATTATCTTTCTTTCTCACAAATGGGACCGGAGCACCCCAAGTGAGATACATGGTCGAATGAAACTTTTCTCTAAACGATCTTTCAACTGCTCTTTAAGCTTTTTCAACTCTATTGGTTCCATGCTATATGTCAAAATAGAGATAGGACGAGTATTAGGAAGAATGTCTATACCGAATTCTATTTCTCTCTCAGGAGGGACTCTGGGAAGATCATCTGGGAAGACTTTTGGAACCTCTTTCACTATTGGAACTGACTGAATGGGAGGTATCTCTACACTAGAGTCATTAACTCGGACTAAGTGATAGGCACAACCCTTAGAAACTAACTATCTCTCTTTAAGGTATGAAATAAAATGACCTTTAGGCACTGTTGAACTACTCTTCAACTTTATAACTGGTTCACTGGAAACTGGAACTTGACTACTCGAGTTCTACAATCTATTGATGCATAACAGGCATGAAACCAATCCATACCTAGAATGACATCAAACTCTACCATGTCTAACTCAACTAAATCAACTATGGTACTTGATGAGTCCACAAATTGGACTCATTTAGAATTTATTTTGATAGAAATAGTGTCCTCAAATGCTTATTTTGTCCCAATATTTGATGAAAATTCTTAAGTTTCAGGTATTTGAAGTTTTAGTGGAAGCATGGACACTTAGGCACAAAAAGGAATAAAAGGGCCGAAAAAAACGAAGAAGTTGAAGCCTGAGCATCACCAAGCACACTTGGCGAGTCGTCGAAGGGACAAATTCCGCCCTTTGTTCTAGTATGCAAAGCCCTGAAGGAAGAGGATAAAATAGGTGATGAAAGGAGCAGTCGGCGCTTCGCCGAATGGTTACACGAAGCAGTATTATACCGCCCCATGGTCCAGAACGTGAATATGCTGAAGGCAAGCACGAAACGGTGAAGAGACAGAAGAAGGGCGAGTCGTCGAGTCATTCGGCGACCTCGACTAACCTCGTCGAGCGATCCGCCAGCACTAATTTCTGAAGTCTATAAATACTAAACTCTTTCTTAATTTTAGGATAGGCGAACCATTATTATACTTTTCAGAATAGAATAGTAGTTTGTTTTATATATTTTCTCCCAAGTTTGGAAAGGGTTTTTTGGGAGACTTGAAGAAAGAAGGCTTTCATCTTCCCCAAGTTGGAAGTGGGTCTTCTCCATTCTTCTTCCTTTGCGTTTAATTTCTTATACCCATTTGATTTTAGTATCATTTTAGGTGTATATTTTTATTTCTTGATGTGTGGCTAAAAAATCCCATTGTTGGGGTGTGATTTAGCAAATATGTGTTAATATTGTTGTTGGGTCTTGCTTGCTGATAGGTTAGATGTATTTTGGTGGTGATTTCACCTAGTGGTTGTGTTTTAATTTAATGGGTTTGTAGTTTCAAATACAAAACCACCCATGTGTTTTCGGCATGCTCGAGAGGGAGGTCGCGAAACCAAGACCACTAGATGATGGCCTAAGGAGTGGGTCGACATGAGGTTCAGCCCGACAGGGTGAGCCCCATATGCTAACACTAAGCTCAAGAGAGTGAGTGGGGTAAGGCGTAGGCTGGCCTTCATATGGCAAATGGGTGTCCGAGAGGAACGCATTAGAAACCGGTAAGTTACCCAAGAGGAAACTTATTTTCATCTAAAGCTTAGCCTAGTCACTATTATCTTGCAAATTTCCTATCGAAAGCATGTACACAATGATTTATCTCAACTTGTATTGCGGTCACACCCCAAGAACTTTTCCCCATACTTGATTTTCTTGTTATTTGTTGTTGTTTTTACTACTTGTGACAAAACCCCCAATAGATATTTGACACTTTTGTGTCACCTCCTTTAATTTACTATGTTTTTACTCGTTAATGTCTTTAGCTACGACTAGTTAGAACTAAATTTTATTTTTCTATTAAATCTCAAAACCAGTCCCTTGGGACACGACCCCAGCCTTTAGTTGGGTTACTATATTATCGACGATCGTAGACACTCGTACCGTAGGTTAGTGTCGTTAGTCACGATAAGCATCAAAATGACGCCGCTGCTGGGCAATGGTGTTATTTGAGAATTTTTAGTTTAGTAGAGTTTTTGTTCTTCTTAGTTGTAGTTTCACTAACTTTACTTGTAGTTTTGTTTTTCGTTGAGTTGTCCATTTAGATGAGCATGGCTGAGCAGAGTAGTGGCAAATTGGTTGAAATGAGCCAAGGAGTCTAAAAGGACCTCACGCTAACCACACTGGCATCTTAGCTAAATGATTTGGCCACCAAAATCTCAGAGGTGTTAATCCAATGCAATAGCAAAGGGAGGTACTTACCCCCTCATGAGCGGAGGAAATCTAGAGATGGGGGGAGAATCATGTCAAGGACACACTTCAAATCATTCTCCAAAAGATCACCGATCAAGATTGGGTGTTGGAAGAAATGAAGGAGAATATCATAGTGTTGAATCAAATGATCTGATCTCACTCTAGATCAATCCAGCTAATCAGGTCACTCCTGAGTTTTGTAGTGCCTTATCTCCACCCAAATGACTTATTGGGGTCACCTAGTGACACTAGGGCTAACCCCAATAACGGAGAATGAGACAAGATTTGTTTCGTGCCATAACGTAAAATAAGGCGCTTCTTGAGAGGCAACCCAAGGTTTTACTGCTTTTAATTACTATGATTGAATAATGGTGTGTTGGTTCTGTAGGTTAAAGTGAGAAAGGTGTTGAAAAGTGCAAGTTAGCGAGACAAGGAACCAGTTGGCGAATCACCAAACCTATCGGCGATTTCGATCTAATCCATCGTAGTGGCCCCAAAATAAGGGATGTCCTGTAAAACTCGGCGAGATGATTATGCGTTCGGTGCGTCGCCGAGTTGATCGGTGACAAGGCTAATGTCGCTGAATTGCCGAGAACTGAACGGTTATATAAAGGTCAAAGGTCGAATGCTTGAATCTCTCACTTTCCTCATTTCAAACTCCTCAGAATCACACCAAAGGTATTATTTTCTAAATTTTTTCTTTCAAATAGTGCTATAGTGATAATTAGTGTGTGGGACTGAATTTCTTTGCCGCCTAGCATTACAAAAACAAATTTATCGACATCGAAGGTTAGTCTCTGAAACCCCGAATTTATTTTTGATATTTTTGCACTATTTTGCAAGTTTATTATCAGGATGATGTGTGCTAGGCTTCTCTGATAGAAATAGGTTGATATGGTATGTGTAATCCGAACTTAGTTGCCTGAAATATTTTAATAGTCGAATACCTTGTTATTTGTACTTTAATCTGATTGAGATTGCAATGGGTGTTGCTTGATTGTCATTATATTGGTTGGGTAAAACCTAAATAACCCACATTTGTGCTAAATAACGAAAATTGCTCAATAAAGGAATGGATGATGACATTCTTAAGGGTGATCGTAGTTAAATGGCCAAAATTTGGCAGGACCGAAAGAAGTCTGAGTATTTCGGGATGATGGGAAGTATGGGTGTTGTGTAAATTTCATGTATGCATGCCTTGATTTCATTTCCAGGGCTTGTAAGGTTGATTTTAAGAAGTGGGTTGATAAATAGGCACTTTGAATCATTCGGTGAGCTGGGTCGTGCTAGCCAAATGACTCGGCGGTTCGCCTACTAATTTTATATCGCCCTTCATTAATGTCCATAGTACTGAAAGATCTGTAACTTTTGGTGGACACATCCGTGGTCGCCGAATGTAGTCGGCAACTCGCCAATAGAACTTTAGATCGCCCTTTGCATGCCACCTTTACCCTCTTTCACTTTATCTTTTGGCGGACAACTTCGTCATCGCAGAAAGTAGTCGGCATCTCGCCAAATAAACTTTTTCATCGTTAATTTGCCTAGATTTCAAACTAATCCCTTCGGCGAGTTCAACCTAGCTCGCTAAAGAGATTTGGCGATTCGCGGACTGATCAGCGGACCTTCCTGCTTCAGATTTTCTGTGTTTTAGTGTGATTGTTCTTCTGACTAATCACAAACTTTTGTAGATATCGTACGTACAAACCTAAATGCGCCACCTCAGAAAAAGGCAAAGGGCATTACGATCAATGAAGGAGGATCACGTCCTTCAAAGAAAAGAAAGCAAGATCTCCCACTGGGAGATAAAGGCAAACGAAAGAAGCATATCGCTAGAAAAGGGTTCAGCTATTGAGCCAGATTTTTTTGAGCCGGAAGATGAACAAACCTTGATTCACCAGCAGAATAGGCTCAGAGATAGACCTCAATCAACACCTATCAGAGTTACATCAGCTGCAACTCCTCCAACCATTGAATCAGTGCCAGCCCCGACACCACCTTCAGTGACCCATACACTGCCCGTAGCCCCACCTCCACCCAGATTGCTGAACAGATTGAAAAGCGATGGTTTACAAACCATTTTAGAAGAAAAATTAATATAAGTGGAGGGTTTGGAAGGTAAGCATGTTGAGGTGCTTGACACGCTCAAGTATCATGAGTTCGAGCAGTTCACTAGGCCATGGGGCCCTTACATTCCTTTCTGGGTCTGGGAATTCTACTTAGCCTATGGGGAGTTGGTCACGAAAAATAAGAAAAAGGCTAGTGAGTTCCGACCGGTGAAGTCGGTTATGGTTAGAGGCAAAGAGGTAGAGTGTCACAGCGAGCATATTAATATCGTACTGGGTAGACCGTTGCACTCGGTACTGCCCTACCAGGGTTTGCCTATCATTCTGTCCCTGTATGATTTGAAGGGTTGGTTAGCTCCGATGATTTCTGACATCACCCCAAGGTGGTTGGATATGAACATCGCCTCCCGGTACTAGTTTGGCTTCATCAGCAGCACTATCATGCCATCCAGACCGAGACCATTCTGCATCATCCTAAGGAGTCCTGCCTTGGTTCTATCATGGCCAGGAGGCAGATCGACCTGGGACTGCTGGTTTCACAGGAGATGGCTGTGAGAGCTAAACAGACACTAACATCCCTGCCATTTCCTGTTCTGATTACTGAGTTATGCCGGCGTGCTGGAGTACCCGAGATCCTACTAGCGATATAGAGGTTTGTTCTAGGGATCATCGACAGGGCCATATTAGCAGCACATACCCCACTTCAGACAACTGTTGATGCCTTGACAGTGAGAATCATTGCCTGCAAGAGTATACAGGGGGAAGCCTCTGAGGTGGCGGCTTTAAAAGCCGAGATTGAGAGTTTGAGGACGTACGTAGACTACCTTAAGTCTACTGACTTCACTTCACTAATTGAGAGGGCATATGCTGAGGATACTCCTGAAACAACTGGACATATGCAGAGGGATGGCACAACAAATGCAAAGTTGGATGCAGAGACCGACGAGGAGCTGATAGCAGATGAGGAAGAGATGAGAGAGAGCCAAGATGCGAGCATATTTAGAGATCTGTCATATCTAGTAGAGAGGGTTATGCAACCGGTGATCCAGACATTGCCAGCCGAGACGTCCACAATAGCTCCTAGTGCATCTGGCACTGCTTTTACATCTGAGACTACTCCGGCCACTAAGACCTCGACAGAGAGAGAGACTGCATAGAGAAGACCCTTCTTTACCTCTTTCTATGTCTTATCTTTCTTCAACTCTGGATATTGTCATTATTTGCATTTGAGGACAAACATTTTTTTTGTGTTGGGGTGAGGCCCACACCTTTTGTGCTGATAGTTATGTTTTGTTTATATATTTGGGTTGTTCTGTGTCAAAATTATGTTTATCTGCTTTTTGTGGATGTTTGAGCTTGTGGCTCCGCTTATTTTTAAATGCAAAATGATTTTGACCCTTTCAAAAAAATTTGAATTTTTCGCACATTTTTGCCACCCCTCGTGAGTTGAATGTGGTTGTTCTTTTGCAAAAATTTGAGTCTTAGTTTCAATCAATACCAATGACTTGAATAGTGCTCTCAATTGAACGAACATAAATGTACGGCTACAATGAGGCCAAATGAAGTTGCATAAACAATATGTTATCTTTTTGCATCTCATTGTGATTAGCCATTTCTCTAATTGATTCTCTTGTAATGGCCATTGCACACTGGCAAAAGTGTGTAGTCTTGTTTGATTTAAGTGTCGATGCCTTGTGTGATTAGCTTGCTTTGAACCATGAATGAATAAACCTAGAATTTGCCCCGTTAGTCTGATTGATTTAGAAAGGTGTCCTCTTGAGATGATCTTAGGCAACTTTAAAGAGTGTGAGCCAAATCTAACACATACCTCTTTTGTGGCCTACCCGTGAGCGTGTGAAACTCTTTTGAATACCCTTTGAGCCTTAACTTTCTTTGGAAGAACATTGATGAACCCTAGACCTTACTTGACCCGCTACCTATAATCCTCTTGATTTGTGGTTTAGCAAATAGCCAACTCAGGCCAAAAGCCTAAGTTGGGGGTGTGGTGAAAAGGAAGAGGAGAAGTCAAGAAGTGCAAGAAAACTCCCCCTTAACCCATGGTGTTGCAGTAAGATGGAAACCCCTTACAAAACAATCTGTGGAATAAAGTACAAAAGAAATCGGGTTTCCAAGCAATCCATGGAGGTGAATAGAAATATGACTTAGAAGCACTAGTAAAAGAATTGATAAAGAAAAAAAAAAGAATGCCTTGAGAGTACCACATCTCACAAGGAAAAAGTCACTGAGCCTAAATAACCATACATTTGCACTCATCCCCATTGCAAGCCTTAGAAAGGCCTTTTTGATCTTGAGTTAGCTGGACCGAAGATCGATTGGAAAATCAGGGAAAGCCTATGGGTGAAAACATGCATTGTGTTCCTCTTTTTGAGTGTGAGCGTTGCATCAGATTCCTGATCTTGAATTGATTAACCTCTGTGTGTGAATATGGAATCATTGTTTATGTCAGGGCATTTAGATACTTTTTGTTGAGCTTGAACTTGTACAAGTAGCAAGTATTGCGAGCATGAGAATCTTTGGTAATGGTGTGTCACAACTTGAATCTTTGAGTACACAATTGATCCTTGCAAAAGTAAATTGAGTCTTGTTGTGTGCATTAATGATTGAGTCTTGTGTAGCACTGTTTGAGACACTCTTTTTGAATGGCTGAACTCATGTTTGCTTGAGGACAAGCAAAAGTTTAAGTTGGGGGTGTTGATGAGTCTACAAATTGGACTCATTTAGGGCTTTATTTTGATAGAAATAGTGTCCTCAAATGCTTATTTTGTCTCAATATCTGATGAAAATTCTTAAGTTTCAGGTATTTGAAGTTTTAGTGGAAGCATGGACACTTAGGCGCAAAAAGGAACAAAAAAGGCCGAAAAGAACGAAGAAGTTGAAGCCTGAGCATCACCAAGCACACTTGGCTAGTCGCCGAAGGGACAGATTCTGCCATTTGTTCCAGTATGCGAAGCCCTGAAGGAAGAGAATCAAAAAGGTGATGAAAGGAGAAGTCGGTGCTTCGCCGAATGGTTCCGCGAAGCAGTACTATACCGTCCAATGGTCCAGAACGTGAAGATGCTGAAGGCAAGCACAAAACGGCGAAGAGACAGAAGAAGGGCGAGTCGCCGAGTCATTCAGCGACCTCGACTAACCTCACCTAGCGATCCGCCAACACTAATTTCTAAAGTTTATAAATACTAATCTCTTTATTAATTTTAGGAGAGTCGAACCATTATTATAATTTTCAAAATAGAATAGTAATTTTTTTTATATATTTTCTCTCAAGTTTGGAGAGGGTTTTTTGGGAGACTTGAAGAAAGAAGGCTTTCATCTTCCCCAAGTTGGAAGTGGGTCTTCTCCATTCTTCTTCCTTTGCTTAAATCAAGGTTTAATTCCCTATACCTATTTGATTTTAGTATCATTTTAGGTGTATTTTGTTATTTCTTGATGTATGGCTAAAAATCCCTATTCTTGGGGTGTGATTTAGCAAATATGTGTTGATATTGTTGTTGGGTCTTGCTTGCTGATAGGTTAGATGTATTTTAATGGTGATTTCACCTAGTGGTTGTGGTTTAATTTAATGGGTTTGTAGTTGCAAATACAAA
>JAJOON010008183.1:0-21500 GCA_029582645.1 Solanum megistacrolobum | reverse complement strand
GAGACACACCTTAAATAAACTAATTTCCTATTATCCCCCCCCCCCCCCCCCAAACCCATTTTTTAACATTTATTAAGGAGAATATTGAACTATCATCACATTTGGAAAGGTAAGATTAATATATTTATTTAATTTCCTTGTCGAATTTATGAAAATTTTATTATATAGTATTTGATTATGAACTCAAAATAAACTCAACATTTTATTGGATCATGGATTTCACATATCTATAATTTTAGAAAAAATCCGATCAATTAGTAATAAATTCCTTGAGTAAATAGATTGATATCACTCTAAGCTATCATTATTTTTGCAAAATTCATATTTTAATTATAATGTTCAAGCAAGATTTGCGGTTATTATAGTCTTGAAATATTTAATTGATCACGTACGTAAAAGGAAAGCTGAACATTTGACTAAGTAATTAATTGAAGATCCACATAATTGTTATACATTTCATTTTGGTAAAAATAATAGTAATATTGGTGAAGAATCTTAGTGGGTAAGAAAGAAATACTGAGGATTAAGGAAAAGATCTTGAATCAAAGAATAATTATCAACATCAAAATTGAATGCTAAGGACTACCATCAATGATGTGGTACAACGGACAGGGTGGTTCTTTTTAATCAAAAGTATGGAATTTGAGTTTTGAATATGAAAAAAATCTTGATAGAAAGCAATAGGCCTATGGGCGTTAGCCAAAAAAAACTGCTAAGGACTATGTTTCGTCAAGCAATTTGAAACCATGTTGTTTTTGTGAAATTGAATCATTAGAAGACTAGTCATTGTCTTTTTATTATATTTTTAGGAGGGAAATGGATAACATAAAAATAGTGAGTCAAATTATTAAATGATCTAAATTAATATTCTATTTATTTTTTTCAATTTTGATATTTAAGAAAAAAATTCGATATCAATGGTGGAAGGTTTTGACCAGAAACTGATGGTGGAAAAAAGCCTTAAGTTGGATATTGGGATCTTGGGTTCAGCCTAGGGTGATGATTACGATGGTAATACGGGTAATTAGGTCTCGTTTATTGATCCTTGTATTTAATTGTTGTTCTAGACCACGAACAAGCGGAAAGAATCTGGAGAGGGAAGGCTCAAGTGTCTTAGGAGGACTCAAGCTTGGTTTTGAGGTAGGTGATGGTTTGATTTCATATTTGTGTGATGTATGGTAGTATTTGCTTAATTGTAATACATGTATGTATGTGAATGTTGCACTATTGATCACACATATTGCAAATGAGTATGAATGAATGATTGCATTCCATGAATCAACACTTGACTGTATGATTATGAGAATGTATATTGTGATTGTGATTGTGGTATGTTAAATGGATCGGGTGTCACGTTCCGACACACTAAATGGGATCGGATGTCACGTACTGACATGCATATTGGAACGGGTGTCACGTTCCGACACACTAACTTTGATCGGGTGTCACGATCCGGCACACTAACAGTTTGGGTATGGGTTCCATGAGAGGATCATTAAATTGTTATATCTACTTGTATTGAGAATGTGGAATTGTACATTGCTCCTGAAATGATAACCAATGTGTATATCTATTATGTACATGTCATGTTTACTATGTTGTAACTGCTTATATATGTTTCGCTTACTGGAATAACCGTGTGATCCTACCAGTACACTGTGATTGTGTACTGATATTGTACTTGCTCGTTCTTTGTTGAGTACAGGGGTTCTTGAGATGACTATTGATAGACCTCAGCTAGGAGATCAGTGATTGAGACCGAATTTCAAGGGTGAGCTAGTTTTTTCAGGCTGTCATGCAGTCCATCTTATTGTTTAGTCCATTTCCTTCGGACTTGGACTATTTAGTTATTTCTTATGTTAGTTGGGGTTGTACCCCCTTTTCTTAGACTTATTGCACTTTAGATGTTTTGGTACAATGACTTTCAGGTTCTAGCTAGGGGTGGTTTTTCCGCAATAGTTGTTAGTCGTTATTAAACTTCCGGAGTTTATGGGAACTCTGTATTTCTTAGGTCATTTAAACCTGCTTCTGTATCTTTAAATACATAGTTTTTGGTTAAGTTGCTCAGTTGGGTTGTAGTTTTGGTTCTCCCACTGAAGGGTTAGTGTGGGTGCCAATCATAACGGTCAGAGTCGTGACAACAAGATTAAAGATAAAAAAATTCTAATCACGACAACTTGACACGTTGATGTTCCTTAAAATGTACATTTTTTCTGTAAGATGAAAAATTGATTTTTGAGTATTCCTAATAATTATTTTGAGATTAATACCCCAGAAATTTATAGGAGAAATAAATGTATAGTTGAAAAGGTAATGGGGAAAGAGCGATTGTTTGAAATTTTTTCAAACGTCAAGATACCAATTTATTAGACGTTCTATTTTTGGAAAAAAGAAGCATATTTGGACATTTTCAGAATCTTCAAGTGATTTTCTTTGCATCTAAAAGAATGTTAAATTCTGCTCTCAAAAATAACATTAACACACAATAAAATCATAAAGTAACAGTACATAATTATTTTGTTATATTTCATGAATTCAACACTATAATTATTATTATTTTGACTATAATTATTATTATTTTGAATGTCCCAAAATAAGTATTATCTATATAGGAATATTAAATAAAAAATACATAAATATTAAATCATTCGAGTCAAAAATAAAATAAGATAAAAATATTAACCGATTTTAACATATTATAAAATTTAGGGAAAATGCATAAGTGCCCCTCCAACTTATTCCCGAAATCTCAGAGACACACTTATACTTTTCATGTTCTTTTTTTATGATTGTAAAACCCTGATGTAGCTTGTGTACAATCCGATAAATCCACTAAATTTTATTATGTCTCAATAACACTAGTATCATATAACTTTATTTATTTAATAGAAAATATATTTTAAAAAACTTAATTTACACTTTCAAAGTTTAACTCATCTATATTGTATTTCGTAAATATTCAATTATTTAGGTGTACATATTTTACCTTGACAACTATAAGGTAAAAACCTATCTGTATAGAGTTTGCACCAAATCAGAATTGAGGTGGTCGTACTATTCATGAAAATTTATTAGTAAGAATAAAATGAAAAATATATTTTGTCTTGAACTTCTAAAATGATAAATAATTTGAGATAACTATTAGAGTATTAAAAATACGAGAAATGATTTAGGTAATATTTTTCAAGAAAAAGGTCAAAACTTTCCTCAGAATATGTGTGTCACGACCCAACCCACCGAGTTGTGCAGGCACCCACACTAACACCTATGTAGCAGAACCCTCATATCCCAATAGTCAAAACATACAAAAAATTAACGAAAAACAAATATAAATGAAATCATTAAGTGTTTTATAATGAAAACCTTCTTAAACAAATTTGGGTTAAGAGTTGTAAAGTAATTAACATCCCCCAAGGATCTAGTTTAAACGGTACAAGAGCTACAAAGAGAAAAATCTGGACAATATAATAAATGACACAGCTCCCGCCATGTGGAAGGAAAATAGAAGCTGCTGGAGATTTTCTTCGTCTTCACCTAATGAAACATCACCGACCCTACATCCAGACTATGCCAAAAAGACATAGCAAGAGTAGTATCAGTACAAAACACACGTATTGGTAGGCATCATCGGTCAACCCGACGCCACCGCATAATACAAAAAACCAACTAGTAAAACATGTCATAGCATCCATCACTTCTCCATCTTTACCCTCCCTACAACTACCTCAGAATTACACAAGCACTCTTACCACCAACTACTTCCCAACCAACCTACTTACTAGGTTCTTGATCACAGCCTAGCCATTCTAACACGTCGAAAAGTCCACAATACGTACTACAACCATTTTGACTAACACCCCCCGACATACCCCTTACTTTCTCTTCTAAGTTGCCTCGTACTTGCCACATAGCACATTACCACAAGCTTTCAAACTAACAACCAAGAATTCTTTCCTCCAAGGTAAAATCCACCTAAGCGATTACCTCACGTACACTACCCCCACTTATGACTCTTACAACACACCGACAGCCCTTACTCTCAACTATTTCGACCCTTCAACCCTTTGCCATCCCAATTCATTCGACAACACGTTACGAAACAAGTTCACTCAGCACAAAAGAACAATCAGATATAACTCCCCAGAACCATATAAACACTCTAGGGAATTACAATATCATTTATCATTACGAACCACGTTCAATTTCACGATACTCAAATATCACAGTTATATCACGTAATTGGTCCTCTCATTGAACCAAACTCAAACTGTTAGCATACCGGAATGTGGTACCCGATCCAATGATTATGCCATAACGTGGCAACTGATCCCATATTTATGCCGGAACGTGGCAACCGATCCAAGTTAGTGTGTCGAAACGCAACACCTGATCCATTCAACAAGCCACAATCACAATTACAGAATACATTCTCAAAATCAGACAATCAAGAAGTGATTCATGGCATTCAACATTCATATATCTTTTTTTACAATTTATGTGATCAATAATGCAACATTCGCATACATACACGTATCTCAACCATCACCAATAAGTATACCATGACGTATATCACCTAACAATAACTCAACCATACTCAACCTTAGTTCGTCATCTAAGGCTTCTTTCTATAATTTAATCATCTCTTGTTCGGTGCACGAAGGTCTACGTATGAACTCTACCATTGGTTATCATAATACTACGCAGCGAGCACAAATTATAACTACTCAATCAATAAAACCTAGCCTACATGGGCGCCAAGTAGTTGCACGGAGTTTTGGTCTTCAATTCTTGTTTCCTCAACTCGTAACGGTGATCTTGATCGAAAATCTGCAATCCATCGACATCCTTATGCTAGAAATCTCTCTCTCCATATTTCCCAAGCTTGGACAGCTTTTTAGGGGTTTCTAGGGTGTTTTACGACTAATTTAGGTGTTTTAGGAAGAATGAGAAAATAAGAATTCGCGTTATTTACATTTTGTCTTGCCTATCCCGCCCTGGCGACTACTTACCCCACTGTGGCGTTGCCGCCCTAGCGGCATCTGGCCCGCCCTGGCGAGACAGTGACCTAGAATTTCTGCTTTCCCTAAATAATGACGGTTCGGGTCATTACAATAGATACCAATTTACCCCTCGCTCCTCCCCGAACAACTAGTTCACGGATAATCACACGTCCTATTTTGGAGTACTTCCAAACTAACGAATGGGCCTTCACGGAATCACGATGAATGGTAACTTTCCAAATATTGACACACAAGAGGAACTATACCCCAAGGGTTAGAAGATTTTTGAGGCAACACACGAAGAAACAAATGCGTTTAAATTACACAGCCTGGCCCGCCAGGGCGGCAGCCCTCCCGCTGAGGCGAGGCCGCTGTGGCGAGGATCTGCCGCTGAGGCGGGAGATCGGGAAACAATAAAGGGGGAAAAAGGGAAACATTTTTCCTATTTCTTCCAAAACTTTCAAAAACTCTCACAAAAATCCTACCGATCACTCTCCCCCGAATGTCGAAACGCAAGTAATATTCTAGTACTTTACACTATTTACTTCCGTACTTGATTAACAATAATTGCATGTTGTTACCTAATCGATTAGAAACGGTTTCCGGGTAGTTATTCAAAAATGAACTAGGTTGCTTGATTTGTTAGGAAAATGTAGCATGGGCATTTCACTTACGTCCCAAACGTCTCCACAACGTCCTGGGCGTAAGGAGTTTATAAAAAAATGGTTAAATCAGTACCAAAATGGGTGGGGGAAGTTGAAGGGTCTCTTGATGAAAAACTTGGATTTGGACACTATTTAAGGGTTATTTTGCTAATATGATTGCATATTTTAAGTTCTAGGGTAGTTAAAATACTCTGATCTGCTGAAATTCTAAGGAAAACATGGATTTTAGGACGAACAGGCGCCATGATCGCGCCTGTTGTTCGTCCCAGATGAAGGCCACTTTGGCAACCTTCATCCCGCTATGGCAGCCTTCATCATTTTGCCCTAGCGAGATATTTGGCCATTGCGATGGGACTGGGGAAACATTAGCCTGAGTCCCCTTGCCCAGCTACTGTCCAGTCTCACGGAGTTCTAACGTATATTTTCCAATCCTAGCAGGTTTGTGTAAATGGAAGGGCTAAATGAGGAAAACCTACCTTTCATTCGGTTCCCGATGCCGCGAGTCAGGAAAGGTACCACGACAATAGAAATACAGGGTTCTACTTTGAGAGAGGTTTTGTTTTGCTTAAGCTGCAGGAGAAGGCGCTTGCCTTTTATGCTCGCCTGATGGAGTTCGGATGGACTCCACTAAGTGAGGCTCCCTCGGATCACGTTCCACTAGGGTAAGGGAATTCTACTCCATCGTGCCCACTGTGAAATAGGACGATCCTCACCCCGTTATCCGTATCCGGGGAGTTGACATCCCCCTTAATGCCACAGCCATCAACGAGGCGCTAGAGTTGCCCAAGGTTCCGAATGCTAAGTATAAGGCTAAGTTGCGGGAGATGGACCTGGGTTGGTTGAGGGACACCCTGATTGAGCCTGCGCACCGGGATCAATTTTACTGGGTTACTGTCGAGGGCATTACTAGCTAGGATTGGTCACCTGATGCTAAGAGGTGGCTACACTTGGTGACTAGGAGGATCTACCCGTCGGGAAACTGCATCGACATGACCTTTCCTCGAGCCTTGGTGGTGGCGTGTATACAGGGAATTGAGTTGAATGTGGGGGGCGCAAATTATTTCGGAGTGGAAGATGTTCTACCGGGGTAACAAGAAAGCCTTCTTCCTACCGGACTTATTACTATGTTGTGCAAGCGGGCGAGATTGCCACGCATCTACACTGACGAGGAATTACCCATGGATCCACATTTTCACCCTCTTTAGATCAGGTCAGGTTATACTTCCAGGAGTAAGAAGAGGAGAACGGGCAGGGCTAGCAGCAGTAAGGCGACCGTGGATTCGGACGACGAGGCCTAACTCTCAGATGCATGGGTCGAGAAGGATCTGGCGGCCGTCTGGAAGAGGTTGGGGAGTGCCTTTGCTAACTTCACTCCGGTTCCACCCAGCACTGCCCTAGAGGTCGAGATGCTCCGTCGCGAGTTGCGTCAGGAGAGAAGGAAGGGTTTGGAGAGGGATCATGTGATGGTCCGGATATGGAAAGCCATAAGGACCATATTCACTTGCGTTTCCCCTCATCAGGAGCTTCCCTGGATCGAGAAGAGGGATTTTAAGCATTTCACTTTTCATGGACGAGGCAGCGACCGATCTGGTACCATCGGAGGATCTATGCTCAGTTATTGGCACCTCCCAGTCCCAGAGTCCTTGATTTAATATTCATTTTGCCCCTCTCGGGCTTGTATTTTGAACAAAACTTATTTTCTTTTCGCCATTCCTGATGTGTTTGTAAGCACACGGATGCTTGTTTTTGTTGTCTGATGCAGCCGATAATTATTTAATTGCTAAGGTTATGAATTATTCGATTGTTGAACACTGATTGAATTGTAGAGATTAGTTCGAATATGATTCGAGGTTGATTTGGGTAATTGGGAAAAACAGGGGAAGGCAAGTTGAGGTTCTGCCTCGTCCCATCCCGCCCTGGCGAAAGAAATTCCCCCCTGGCGGTCTTGCCGTGGTGGTCCCGCCCTCGTGGAAATATCCCGCTCCAGCGGCTCAGACTGAAACAGAATCCCCGGACTAAATTTTTCTGGGTTTTTCCTCTTTTCTAAATTCCACCAAAGTTCCCAACTTCACTCAGCACCTTTGGAATAATCCCCTTGGCTAGGATAATCATTAGCTACACCGAGTCAATATTAACGATACATGCTAGACAATTTCCTTCACATTTTATTCAGCATTACAACTCACTCGTTCCCAGGATACACCCAGACATTCACACGATTATTAGTTGGTCGCAATGCACGTCCAGATTTCGTCTTACGAATCACTCGTAGATTATCTAGACCCTCGCAACAAACTTAGTTATGACTTATTCCCTCATGGGTTTCACGATGCTCAAGTAGTTATACTTGAATAATTTCAACAATTCAGCCAGCATATTACACATATCAAATCCAGACACGCAACACTGTGCACATAATCATACAACAACACACCCCGCAAAAATACTTTTCACATCATCAGTTAATTCAGACACACAAAACAGACCTTCACAGTCACAGATAGTTCAAACGACAAGAAGTACGCATTCACAGTTACAATCTACACATCACAAAATTTTCACCTTATTAGTTAGTTCGTTCCATAGATGACCATTACAGATACAGCCTCTAAGGCCAGATACCAATTGGAACCTTCTCAGTTCCAATTAACTTTGCTTGTGTCCCTTCAGTCGTAACCACAACGTCTAGTCCACTTCATTGAGATACCAATTGGAATCGGGCTATACCAATTGGCTCAACTCATACCACAAGCGACACTTCGTACGAAAAGAGAGAAAGGATGAGATAAATTTCTAGAATGCTTCATAGCTTCCTGAAGATTAGGTGTGGACGTCAACACACCCATCCGCATGAGTCTATTCCGCATTTTTCTCTTGTACTGGGAGACCGGTAACATGGGATCTGATACCAATTTGTCACGACCCAACCCACTAGGTCGTGCGGGCACCCATTCTAACACCTAAGTAGGAGAACCCCCATATCCCAATAGTCAAACGGAAAATTAATGAAAAACAAATATAAAAGAAATCATAAAGTTTTTATATGATAACCTTCTTAAACAAATTTGGGTTAAGACTTGTAAAGTAATTAACATCCCCCAAGGATCTAGTCTAAACAGGTACAAGAGCTACTAAGAGAAAAATCTGGACAATATAATAAATGGCATAGCTCCCACCATGCGGAAGGAAAATAGAAGCTGCTGGATATTTTCTTCGTCTTCACCTAATGAAACATCACCGACCCTGCATCCAGACTATGCTAAAAAGATATAGCAAGAGTAGTATCAGTACAAAATACACGTACTGGTAGGCATCATTGGTCATCCCGACGCCACCGAATAATACAAAAAACCAACTAGTAAAACATGTCATAGTATCCATCAGTTCTCCACCTTTACCCTCTCTCCAACTACCTCAGAATTACAGTAGCACTTTTACCACCAACTACTTCCCAACCAACCTACTTACTAGGTTCTTGATCACAACCTAGCCATTCTAACACGTCAAAAAGTCCACAATACGCATTACAACCATTCTGACTAACAACCCCCAACATACCCTTTACTTTCTCTTCTAAGTTGCCTCGTCCTTGCCACATAGGACATTACCACAAGCTTTCAAACTACCAACCAAGAATTCCTTCCTCCAAGGTGAAATCCACCTAAACGATTACCTCAAGTGCACTACCCCCATTTCTCACTATTACAACACACGGACAGCCCTTACTCTCAACTATTTCGACCATTCAACCCTTTGCCATCCCAATTCATTCGACAACACGTTACGAAACAAGTTCACTCAGCACAAAAGAACAATCAGATATAAGTCCCCATAACCATATAAACACTCCAGGGAATTACAATATCATTTATCATTACGAACAACGTTCAATTTCACGATTCTCAAATATCACAGTTATATCACGTAATTGGTCCTCTCATTGAACCCAAACTCAAACTGTTAGCATACCAAAACATGGTACCCGATCCAATGATTATGCCAGAATGTAGCAACCGATCCCACATTTATGCCGGAATGTGGCAACCTGAACTCTTTTTTCTTTTTTTAATGAATAGATAGAGCCATGATACATTCCGAAATATCCAAGTTAGTGTGTTGGAACACAACACCCGATCCATTCAACAAGCCACAATCACAATCACAGAATATATCTCAAAATCATACAATCAAAAAGTGATTCATGGCATTCAACATTTATATATCCTCTTTTAAAGTTTATGTGATCAATAATGCAACATTCGCATACATACACGTATCATAATGAAGCAAGAACAAGCATATATCACACAATCATAGAATCCAAACCATCAACTACAAGTATACCATGACGTATAACACCTAACAATAACTCGAACATGACATTTTGTCCCGCCTTTCCCGCCATGGCGACTACTTACCCTGCTGTGGCGCTGCCTCCCTAGCGGCATCTAGCTCGCCCTGGCGGGACAGTGGCTTAGAATTTCCTGAATTTCCGCTTTGCCTAAATAACGACGGTTCGGATCGTTACAATGTGAAATTCATAATATATTTGTTCTCCACTGATGATTTCTTTAAGCCCAATCTTATTTGAAACTGAACCTAATGGAGCATGATTAAAAATATAATTAGTGTTAATTAACTTAATAGTTTATTAGATTTGCCATCCGCACTTTTTGAGTGTAATATATTTGCATTCCTTCAAATAAATTGAAAAAAACTAAACCAATATAAGAGTTTTATGTGAAATTTTTTTACTCAAGAGAGGAAAAACCTATGACCTATCTGTATTTGACTATTTCAAAACTTTTCACTAAACTCGAGGCAAAACTCCAAATAAGTTTATAGCAGCCCTTTGTAATGCATAAAGAACTGTTTCCAATAGTTTGCCTCTACTCAATCTCTTAATATCCACTGACGCTACCTTATAAATGAATTCCTTAATATAAACGAGATAACACCTACTACAATCTTGATGTAATATCCATCAAGATCTTATCTTGGAACTCCTACAAGAAAACAAGCCGTCACAAAATAAAATACCCCTAAATAACCAAACTACAATAATCAGACTTTTGTATAACAATCTTGTTTGTTTAGATGCTTTTTTGAATTTTGTAACGATCGATTGTTTACCCCTATAACAATATTCAACATTTAAATATGATTTGATTCTTATAGCAAAATTATTCAAAAATCTTTTTTTTTTTCATTCTTTAATGCTATAATGCACAAATATAATGGAGCATAATTAGAAATATAATTTGGATGAGGCACAAGTATCTACCTAGACTATGACCGAAATCCGAGACACACACCTTAAATAAACTAAAGTCTTATTACCCCCCTCCCCGAACCCATTTTTTAATAATTTTATACACCTTTTTGACTTAATTTAACGTAATATTAGTCATGGGTTCAATAATATTTTCTAATGGAAACACATCTATTAAGGAGAATGTTGAACTATCATCACATTTGGGAAGGTAAGATTACTATATTTATTTAATTTGCTTATGGAATTTATGAAAATTTTATTATATAGTATTTGATTATGAACTCAAAATAAACTCAACATTTTATTGGATCACGGATTTCACATATCTATAATCTAAGAAAAAAGATCCGATCAATTAGTGATAAATTATTCAGTAAATAGATTGATATCAATCTAAGCTATCATTATTTTTGCAAAATTCATATTTAAATTATTAAATGTTCACATAACCCCCACGTACCATATTAAAAATTAAAGGCTTAATTCATCTACCGCCCCTTAAAGTTATCCATATATTTCATTTAGACACCTCAACTAAGGCTAGTACCTATTGAACATCTAAATTGTTCAAAATGTATACCTATTAAACACAAACTGTTGATATGGCCGAAAAAGTGTTTTTCACTTTCCTTGGGCGCGTGAAGATATCTAAAATCATATTTTTATTTTTATTTTTTCAAGAAAACTTTACTTTTTCTTCTTCCGTTGATTTTTAGCATTGTAAATGACTTTAAAAAATTAAATATTTTTGAAAACAATAATTTTTTAATCGCAAAAAGAAAAAGCCCCCCACCCCCGCTTTCGATCGTCTTCTTCACCTCAACTAGGTTTTCAAAGCCAACTACATTGGATCTTCAAAAACAAAAGAAGAAAGAAGATTTTTGGACCTTGGAGTTAAAAATTTAGCCGATAGCTCCATTTCCGGCCACCTTCAAACAAACATCACCACTCAAAATTAAAATGTAAACTCATTCAACTTAATAAAAAATAATATCAAAGAATTCCATAAAATTAATTTAGGTCCTCTTGATTTCTCTTTTACAATCGATTTTGAAATGATTATCCGTCAACAAACTCCGCTTCTTCATCACTCTTGTACGTGTCTCTCTCTATATATATTTCTCTCATGTATTAGATATGAATTTTTTAAATTAAAAAAAAAAATTGAATCGGTAAATAATTTGATAAGATATTGAATTTTTGTGGTTTAGGAAATGAAATGTTGTAGGGAAGAAGATGAAGAAGAAAGGGGGTGGGGTAGCATGGGTTGGGTAGTATGTGTTATTATTTTCAATATTTTTATATATAAGAAATATAGATTGAAAATGTATTTGAAATAAATTTTATTTTTAAAATTTAAAAATCATTTTCTATAATTTTGGAGCCCACTTGCCACATGTCGTCTTTTCATTAAGCATCTTGTCATGTCATCGAGAGTGTATCACACACACTTTACATTTATGTCATCCACGGCCCCTTAAAGTTGTCCGCATATTTTATTTAGACACTTCAACAGACCTTGTTTCCTATTAGACACTCTAATTTTAAGAAATAAATATCTATTAAACATTTTTCGGACACTTTGTCAAAAGAAAAGGTGTGTGTAATACACATGCACATGACATGGTAAACTAGCAAATCAAATAAAGCCACGTGGCATTTTAATTTAAAATAATTATGAATTTTAATTTTGAATAGAAACAAAACAAAATCAAAAAAGAAAATACTTTCAACTAAAGGGAAAAAAAATTATACATCCCTCATCCCCACCCCAAACCTTTTCCTATATCTTCTCTTTTCCTAACATTGATTATTTGTAACATCTCACAATTTGAAATAAATAGGAAGAAGCCAATAATTGGAAATAGTCATTTTTGGAAAGAATGAAAATCTGGAAATTTTGTTAAGTTAGGAAAAACTGAGTTTTTGGTCAACTTCAAATGGCCATAACTTCTAGCTCAGGATGAGTTAGGAGCACTTCCAGATATGGTAGGAAATCTCTTGAAATGAATGAGATACACCCATTGGAAGTTGGGCTATTCAAATAAGGAAATGTTCAATCCGGATTTTTGAAGGATATTTCAGTCTTTTCCTTATCCAATTAATTAAATTCATTTTAATGAATTAATTAAGGGTCTAAACTGAACTTGGCCAGTTTTACGCTTTTGGAAAAGAGTTAGGGTTTTAGAGAAGAGGAAAGAAGAGGAGAAAAGAGAAGGAGAAGCGAGGAAATCGTCAAGTTCGTCGAGTTTAGCTTGTGGATTTCATCGGGGTGATCCCTACAAGGTATGTGAGATCACATAGCGTTGGGTTAGTTCACCCACGCTCCAATCATGATTAAATTTCAGCGAAGTTATTAGATTTGAAAGTAAATCATTGAGTTCTTGATAAATTTCGTTTGAATTCTTGTGGGTTGTGTTGATTGGAGTTTCTTGAGATTGATTCACTTTTTTAGTTGTGTTTTTTAGTAGAATCTGATGTACTTTGAACATATAATCGATTCTAAATGTTTGGGGAAAGAACCTATGGAGTTTAGAGGGTTTAGAGCTGAAAAACAAAGAAGAAATTTCATCGGACGAAATCTGGTAGTGGTGGCGTGTCGCAGAGCTAGTCCCCATTGGGAAAATTCGTTTCACGGACCGTTCTGCCTCAAAAGTCATTTTCGAAACCAAAAGCTAAATACCCTTCCGTGTCGCGGACCCACCCTCAAATATTGATTTTTCGGTCTTTTCTCATGTTTAGCTATCTAAAATCATTCCTAAACATCATGAGATCTTTCCAATCACAAATCACAATCCTTGAATCCATAATTCAATTCAGGGACCAGTTAAGAGTCAAGTCAAGAGCGGTTAAGATCAAAGTCAAGAGAAGTTAAGAGTCAAGTCAAGAGAAGTCATCAAGAGTCAAGTCAAGAGAAGTTCATAAAGTTTTTCAAAAGTCTTTTACAAATGTTTTAACTTTGTTTTAAGACTTGAGTTTGAGTTGAGTAAAGAGTAAAGTTGAAGTTCATTTCTTCAAAAGTATATGGGGACTATGTATTCCCAAAAGAGTTTAAAATGTTTTCACATTTAAATAAGAACGGAAACTGAGATTTTCAAAAGAGCCTTTGAGCTATTTTTTCAGTAAAGAGCCTTTGAGCTAGTTTTTCAGTAAAGAGCCTTTGAGCTAGTTTTTTCAGTAAAGAGCCCTTGGGCTAGTTTTCAGTTAAAGAGTAAATGCTTTCACAATAAAGCAAGAGGAGAAACTTCGATTTCCAAAGATAGCCTTTGAGCTAAGTTTCTGAGCAATTATCTCAAATCACAGAAAGAAGTATGTTTTTAAACATAAAGAGCTAGTATCATATTTTGGGAGTAGTATTGAGCACCGATATGGGGACGAGCTTGAGTTCAGATAACTCACGTCTCCATAAACCATCTAGTCATCATGGGTAGAAAAGGGTCATACTTTTTAAGTGAACCTTTTAATGCTTTTAGCATAGACTAATGGATCCACTTAGTGAGTTAGGTCCTATACCCCCCGGCAAGGTATAGGATGGTCCTTGGCAGCGTGAGGTAAAGTGATGTATCATCACTATAGCTCATAAGTGATGGTTGTCGGTTAGAGAAATTCCCACAGCAATATTTTGTATTTTTATATACATTAGCTTATTTGTATTTTTACATACATCTCAAAGTTATATGTATCTTTGCATACACACAGAGTTGACATCACGTTTTAAACAGTCTTTCTTTATATTGCACTTGTTTTTAAACTGCTTTATATTGAAATGAGTTCAGTTATGCTGAGTTGAGTTGAGTCAGGTAAGTTCTTCTGTTCCTTTCAGATTCTTTTCAAGCTTAAGTTGTGTTTAGCATTCCAACTCGCATACTCGTACATTCAATGTACTAATGCCAGTTGGCCTGCATCGTCTTATGATGCAGACGCAGGTAACTAGGATCAGCATCCAGCGCATCGTTGATCCAGTGAGCAGCTCAGAGTTTGTTGGTGAGCCTCTTTGCATTCCAGAGGATCCCTTTTATTACTTTCAGTTTATTATTAGTTCTTTAGGATGTTGTGGGGTTTGTCCCAACATCCATCTCAGTTGTTTTAGAGGCTTCATAGATAGTTAGTCAGATGTTAGTTCATTCGTCATCATTTTGTTATTAGCTTATGTTCAGATTTGAGTTGCCATTTTGGCTAAGTTAAATGTTTATTTTTAAAACATTATGAGTCCAGTTTGAGACATGTTGAGTTATCTTGTATTTGGATTCACTTTCTTATGTCTAAGTCTTCCGCTGAGTAAGTAAGTCAGGCCAAGGGTTCGCTTGGGGCTAGCAATGGTTCTTGAGTGCCAGTCTCGCCCAGGGTATAGGCTCGGGGTGTGACACTATTGTCCACCATTGTTATTTATTGGAGATTTTGAAGTGTTAGGGAAAAATTCCTAACCATGACTATTGACCGTCATTCTTTCTTATTTCCATTAAATTTGATAGTATTTTTTTTAAACGATCTATTCTTCCTTTGTTGATTTTGATTTTGAATTTTTTATTTCTGCTTTAATTTGTGGGGGATCAGGGGCGTGGGTCGGGGGCGGTGTGTGTGGGGGAGGTGAAGAAGATGTGGATGGTGCTCTCCATTATTTTCCAACAAAGAAGACGTAGATAATAATCTTCATTTTTTTCCGGCAAAGAAATGTGAATGATTATCTTAATTGTTTTTGGCAAAAAAAATGACGAAAGTAGTTCTACTACAAAATTAAAATACAATGATAAAAAGATTAAAAAAGAAAAAAGAAAATGACGGAAATTTGTTTTTAAAAAATTGGTGGTGAAGTGTTGTGAAGATATAATTGCAGACTTGTAGAAGATGGTGTGGTATTGAAAGAGAAAAAGGTTGTTAAAGTTTCTTTTTTTAAAAAATAAAATAAATGAAAAAAAAAATGAAAAGGAAAAGAGAAAATATTGAAATATTTGATCTCACGGGCCTACCAAAGTGTGAATTACACTTTTTGTGCCACATCAGCATAAAGTGTCTAAGTGGTTCAAATTCGGGACGGTAGAGGTGTTCGATAGGTACAAGTCCTAGTTGAGGTGTCTGAGTGAATTATGCGGATAACTTTAAGGGGCCAGAGATGACTTAAGCCTTTTTTGCTAATTACCAAAAAAATGTCTAATAAAAATAAAGTTTAAATAGATAAAAGTGTTCAATAGATACTAGCATTAGTTGAGGTGTCTAAGTGAATTATGCGGACAATTTTAAGGGCTGCAGATGACTTAAGCCAAAATTAAATGATAATATGAGTTCAAGCAAGATTTGCAGATCACGTAAAAGGAAAGCTAAACAT
This sequence comes from Solanum megistacrolobum, assembly GCA_029582645.1. Taxonomy (NCBI): domain Eukaryota; kingdom Viridiplantae; phylum Streptophyta; class Magnoliopsida; order Solanales; family Solanaceae; genus Solanum; species Solanum megistacrolobum. Next base: position 5,237 of record JAJOON010008183.1, on the reverse strand, counting down.
TTGATTAAGCAATTAATTGAAGATTCAGAAAATTGCTATGCGATTTCATTTTTGGTAAAAATAATAGTAATATTGGTGAAGAATCTTAGTGGGTAAGAAAAAATATTGAGGATTAAGGAAAAGATCTTGAATCAAACAATAATTATCAACATCGAAATTGAATGCTAAGGACTAACCATCATTGATGTGGTACAACGGACAGGGCTGTTCTTTTTAATCAAAAGTATTCCGTTCGAGTTTTGAATATGAAAAAAATCTTAGGCCCTATGAGCTCAAAAAAAAACGCTAAGGACTATGTTTCGCCAAGCAATGTGTAACCATGTTGTTTTTGTGAAATTGAATCATTAGCAGACTAGTCACCGTCTTTTTATTATATTTTTAAGAGGGAAATGGATAAAATAAAAATGGTCAATATTATATTTTTAGCGAGTCAAATTATTAAATGATCTCAATGAATATTCTTTTTATTTTCTACAATTTAAAAAAAAAAATCATGTCAATAAATTTAAATGAAACTCAATTAAATAGATTCGATGACTTTGTAGGTAAAATACTCATAGTTGAGTGAGTTTGAGGTTATAAGAAAATTGAACTTAAAAAAAAAAAGGAAAATGCATAAGTACCCCCAACCTATGCCCGAAATCTCAGAGACACACTTATACTATACTAAGGTTCCATTTTCCCCCGAACTTATTTTATAAATAATTTTCTACCCCTTTTCGGCCTACGTGGCACTATCAACCAGATAGCTTGAAAAAATTATTTATAAAATAAGTTCGGGGGGAGGGGGGGTAATAGGACCTTAGTATAGTATAAGTGTGTCTCTGAGATTTCGGGCATAAATTGGGGGTACTTGTGCATTTTCCCAACAAAAAAAGGATAGAATGAGTCACTTATTAGAACCAAAAGCTTTTTAACTTACAGGCCGCAAAGGTATGTACACATCTTCACGTGAGGAGAAAAAGGTTACAAAATTTCAGCGGCATTTCCAACTCCTCTTGTTTCTGATGTTCCTTATCTACTAGATGGTAATGGCCCGTGCCGACAAATTAACTTTCAATGTAATCTATTTTTATCTGTAATATGAGTCATTATCACTGCTTTATGCATAGCTATATATATAAAAGATAATTCCCTATAGTTGTAATTAACTAAGAAAGAGTTTAGAATTAAATATATCTTCTGACGCCGAAAGTGCAAATATAGTTTGCAAAGCCAATTTCAAATAACAAAAGGACATAGAATTTTGGATAAAAACTAAAGAATACATGAACTTGAAAAAGGGCAAACAATGATTTCATAAAGTAGCTCACAGATAATTAAATAGAAGAAATACCTACGATTTGATAAACTTGACTGTGCTCTATATATTCAAACACAAAATATAAGCTGTCTGAAATTTTTTATGTGACATAAGCCTCAAATTTCACTACATTTGCAGTCCAATCTACGTAAATGTCAAATCTCTTTCCCCATAAAGAGAACACTCTCCAATTGGATTTCCATTGACAAATTTTACTTTATTAACTGTAATAATTTTGTCAATTTTAATTAAGGCCGTGAGCCTTGTACATGTTAACATATTTTTCTTGATCAAATTGCAATAAAAATTTGCATTACGATATCTTACAGTTTTAAAAATCAATAGATATCTAAGTGACTCATAATTGTGTATTCAAATATGTGTAGATAAGTTGATACCAGAAAAAAAAAAATATGTAATCAAGCAAAGTCAATTTTAAAATAGAACCAGATGAGAAAGAGTACTCAAGAACTAAAATTAGTTAGTAAAGCTAAAAAAAATCTGATCACAATAACCTGATACGTTGACATTCCTTAAAATGTTGTTTTTTTATAGTCAAATGGAGAAACAATTTTAGAGTAATCCTAATAATTATTTTGAGATTAATACCCCAGAAATTTATAGGAGAAATAAATGTATACTTAAAAAGGTAAAGGAGAAAGAGCGACTGTTAAAAATTTATTCAAACGTCAAGATACTAATTTCTAATTATACGTCTAATCTTTGGGGGGAAGCACATTTGGACATTGGACTGCTTCAGAATCTACAAGTGATTTTCTCTGCATACAATAAAATTATAAAAGTAAGAAGAGTACACAAATATTTTGTTATATTTCATATTTTCAAACAATTATTATTATTATTTTGACTGTCCTAAAATAAATATTATCTATGTAGGAATGAATATTAAATAAAAATAAATAAATATTAAATTATTAGAGGTAAAAATAAAATAATAAAAATATTGATCCATTTTAACATATTATAATATTTAATCTTTATTGTCATTATTATTTTCATTTATTAGCATTAAGAAATGGTTTGTACGTTGGAGCATTCTTGTCTATTTAAATTAATAATAGTCAAAAATGCATTTAAAATATCATGTTTTATAGCGTTTCTTATCAAAACTATCAGTGTTTACTTTTTTTATTTGAACTGCCACCAACTATTTATTAAAACACTTCTGAATTATCAGTTATGATTCATGTCTGAATTATTACCAGAACTAACCCAAATGAAAAAAGAATTGATTTTTTTAGTTGAGTGGGGTCAGGAAAGGTTAAGAAATGGGTAAGATGATTTTTTAGGATTGTGTTGTATTTTTAGAAATTAAATAAAAATGATTTAAGATTTCTTTTTTAAAATTCAAAAAATATACACTTATTAACGGAAAGAGTGTAGACAACAAACATATATATATACATCACTTATAAACATGCAGTGACAACAAACTAATCAAAACATCCATTCAAGCAATGATCAGGTTCCGAATTAGATGTTACGGCAGAATAGAGAGTTATAATACTACATCAACATCTCTTTCTCACTTTTCAGTTTAAACTTCTAAGCAAAAGATCGAGATAAGCTTAAATCTATGTAGACACTTTTTGCTTTAAGTGATGCACACGAAAAATTTGAGATCTCAGTGAAAAATTATAATCTTGTGTCAAGAAGTTCCTGATCAATAAATTGTCGATCCATTAGCATTCTCTCCAACACTGGTGAGTTGGCTAACAAAAGCTTGATAAACTGCATCTTAGACATTCTTCCTATAAAATTTTCCAGCTTAACTCCCTCGAGGTGATCAAATGTCATGTCCGGCAAACTTTCGAGTTCAAATAATTCTTCAGTATCACTATATATCATCTTCATCGAAAACCTAAGAAAGATAACACGAAGTCAACTCTCAGATTATTGAGGAACCAAAAATTACGATAACTGACCCTTATAAGGAAAAAAAGAGTTAAAGCACTACAAACCAGCATATCGAAATATTTCAAATATGGGAAGCCTCTTATCAAGAAAAGAACGTATGAGAGCTTATATGATTCCACCAACAAAATGCCAGGCAGGTAAAATCGGTTGACACTGTCATAATTAAAGGAAAGTTTTGTTGGTGCTTCATATCCTTCTTCACTTATCTTAGTTCATTGTTGAAGAAGAAAATGAAGCACCAACAAGGCTTCCCTTTAATCCTAGCAATGTCAATCGATTTTACCTATCCGATATTTTGTTGGTGGAATCATATAAGCTCTCATATGCTCTTTGCTTGATAAGAAGTTCCTATATTTGGAATATCTCGAAATGCAGGTTTGTAGTGTTTTAGCTCTTTTTTCCTTAATTGCTGGTTATTTATCGTACTTTTTGGCTCCTCAAAATCTGAGAGTTAACTTCTTGTTATATTTCTTAGATTTTCGATGAAGATGATAGTGATACTGAAGAATCACTTGAACTCAAAGGTTTGTCGGACATGACACTATATTCCTGCCTTTTGTTTTAGATTTCTTTTTGTTTCATAGAGCTCAACCTACAAAGAAAAATAATAGATATTTTCATGTAGTTTCAGTTTGCTTTTACTAAAATCTGTTCATTTTAAGTAATAAAATAAATAAACATAAGTTGTTACATTTTCTAGATTTAGAACATCAAATCAACAATTTTACTAGTATTAAAATTCGAAAATCCTAAGAAATCTATGTAACTATAGCATAACGCTGACCGAAAAGAAGAAGTAATGATTTTTTTTTAAAATAGTAAAGTAAACTTTGAATATTTTTTATGAGTGTTTTCATCATAGCGGCACTTTTTGGACTCTTCAAGTCTTCAGCCTTAATCTAGAATAAGCAATTTAGCTTTTAAGTATTTAGAGGAATTGAGAAAATGATTTTATACTTTTATGAAAAGCAAAGCAAACAAGTTCTATACAAGTATATCATCAACAATTTGCAAAACATTCGTCAAGGATCACAAACTAGCCAGATCATTGTCTCTTAGGGTGTTTCTGAATAGACTAAAAGAGGAACTTAAAAGTGATGTTAAAATTCACAAAAACAGTTTATAGAAAAGCCATAACATGACAATCAGATTGAGAAGAACAAAACATTTAATAGATTAGTTACAGATTTACCTATAATCATGGGGGAAATGGAATGGAGTCCAGGAAGGCAGGAAGGACGAACTGGCACTATCAGGTTTTTTTATTGTACTAAGAATGAAGCCTAGAAAATAAATTTCGAGGAAGAATAGGGAAGGAAAATTTTGTTCCTTTTTTTTAAGACTACTATGTGTATTGAGTCTCTAACTTCACACATAGTACTCTGCTTGTGTACATTCTACACTTTTATCCATGACGGGATATATATAGTCAAATCTTGCGTACATTTTACGCTCCTATTTTTTATTAGATTTATAGACATTTAATTCTTTTTTTATCTTTGACTAGATGTACTATTATTGTCATACGACTAATGATTTGCGTACATTAACCCTTTTAAGATCTTTGACTAGATATATTATTGTTGTAATATAATTAATGGTCATTTTCCATTCAATACGAAAAAGCTCTTTTCATTTTATTAATGGTCATTTTTCATTCAATACCATAAACCTCTTTTCATTTTATTTATTTTTCTCTCTAATGAATTAATATTTATGCATTTTTCATTTAATATTTCTATATAGATAACACTTATTTTAAAACGGTCAAAATAATAAAAATTAGTATTGAATTCATGAAATATAACAAAATAATTTTGTACTATTACTTTTAGGGAAAATGCATAAGTAGCCCCCCAATCTATGCCCAAAATCCCTGAGACACACCTAACCTTTACTAAGGTCCTATTACCCCCCTCCCCTCCCCAAACTTATTTTATATATAATTTTCTACCCCTTTTCGGCCTACGTGGCACTATCCTTGAAAAAGTTGTCA
>JAJOON010008182.1:0-24122 GCA_029582645.1 Solanum megistacrolobum | reverse complement strand
ATTTCATACCAGTCTTTTGGATCTCTCTCTGGAGCATCATTAGCAGACATAAACTCATATGCCACAAGCTCAACCATCCGGTTATCAGCTACTTGATATATGATCCAACATCCTATAAAGCAGAATACAAGTATCAGATAGAACAATAACCATAAAGAAAAAGGATAATTGAAAATATAAATACAAAAACCTGTGTTTATCCCTTAAAAAGTCAATATGTATTTATTCACCTTTTCATCCAATATAAATTCCTTTCTTTTAATTCCTTAATTTGAGATACCTTTAGAGGTTGTTAGATTCAGGAACCTTCTTTATGTTCATAATTGACGCCTGAAGGGGCACCTTCCTTCACACAACATCATCAAATTTGAAAACAACTGATATTCTTAAACTTGCAACAATTGCTTAATAATAACTTGTGCATCATATGTAATGAGAAGCTCGTAACACATTCACACTAAAATTATTTATGTTGAATATACTAAAAGCTGGTTGATTTCATCCTCCTCCGGTCTTAAATGTTCCCCCAGGGTTATTGCATCAAGACATGGATATGGCTGACAATATTTTCACCAACTAGTAGAAAACATCCATCAGAATCAAGAAGATATCTCTTTAAGTACAATAATGTTCTTATAAAAATTTTAGTACATTAATGTCTAGTGGTCATCAATATGATATTTAATCATCTACATATACACCATCGAGATAGCAGTGATCTCTTTGGACTAGGGGGAAAATCTTGGGCTTCCTAAAGAAAATAAAGACTTACTGCAATTACTATTTGGGAACTATTCAGAAGAAGATGCATAAAATGGTGTTGCACTATAAGCTACTTGTTATGTTAAGAAACATTTGGGAAAGAAGAAAAGCATGAACCCCATGGTTTAGCTGACCATTACTCAGCAGGCACCGCTACATCAAAGTTGTTATATTAGCTTCTCCTCACTCTTTAGCTCTAAACTTCACAATAACTCCATCCATGAGTTACCTGATTTTCCATTTTACTGATTCTTTTCTCTTGTTTAAGGACCTCTTCAACCTAAATGGAGAACAACTTTTTTTTTTTTAATGAATAAAGATAAATTTATTAAATAGAAGCTCCAGTAGAAGGTTGGTGCTGAGGCAAAATACAGTTCTGCTGGATTTGAATCCCCCAGAGCTGTAGGTATTTCAAGAAACCCAGCATTACACCACACTATCAGTAGAAATTCAGCATTACACCAAATTTCAACTGATATTTCAAATTCACTTCACATGCCACTCTAATGGCAAGTTCTGGAGGCATCTTATTGAAGGTGCCAGATGCTCATTCAATACAGACACTTGACAGCTAAGATACTTCACAGTTAACACACCTCAGAAGAAAAAGATGCCCTTGGATTTTCAAGGCTTTGTAAGGTATGAAGACTTGGATGATGTTAACTTAAAAACTAGAGAAAGGATGCCCTATATTGAAGCTACCAAAGCAAAAGTTATGAACTATTCTGTTTCTTTTTTCTTCTTTTTTTCTCTCTTCTCTGTTAATACTTTTTGGAGGTGGCCAGCATAGCCCTTAATGCTGAGGAATACAAATTACCCATTTCAAAAAAAAAAAAAAAAGTTATGAACTATACAACACAATATTCACCGTCAAAACAATACCTATTAACTTAATGATGAACATAAAGAAGCAACACATCGAGAAGAACCAGAGAAATAACCTTACGGCTTACGCAGCTGACATATATGAGAAACAATAATGCTATGCCAGAGTTGCATTTTTGCTTAAGCATACCTGCTGCACCATTTGGTTCTTCCCACTTTGACATCCGTGTTCCATCAAATGCACATGTAGCCTGATGTATTCGAACAAGAGAATTAAGATTCTTCGCCTATTAACTATATCAGGAACTTCTCTTCCACATGACTAGAAGTTTTTTGGAAGGAACAGTTTTTATTATACAAGTCAATGTTACGTACAATTCCAAAAGGAAGCTCCTCCCCACTAGCAAGGACTAGACCAGAACATAATCTGTTCAACTTAAGCAGTGGCCAAGAGAGGGACCTGCTGTCTAGTCTAGCACATTGTCCGATATTGTAAATCACATCATCCAGTGCATGGAACACGACAGGCAGCGCAACGGAAGTTTTAACAGGATCAGAAGCTAAACATATATCAATACTCCCATTAACACCTAACTCACTCTTCAAAGAAAGAGCATTGAGTAACTGGTCAAAAGATGCCAACATCTTACTGAAAATATCACCAGAACTACTTGAAACTGATTTCACAGAAATTCTCCTGGTTCTGAAAGGTGAATTCTTTAGATCAACTAAAATCTTTCTGAAAATCTCAAGAATTTCAGCAGCTGCCTTTTTAGATGGCGAGTACTCTATTAACTTTGAAAGAACAGGGGAAAAGGCACTGTAGATATTTGTGACATGATCATCTATGCATTTGCGAACTAGACAAGATGAAGAGCTTAGAGAGTTCTTTTCATCCGAGACAAATTCCGATCTTGCTATGCGCCACTCCTTGTCTCCGCTCAATCTTCCAGGTAATGAGACTGAAGAGTCATCTTTACGATGCAATTCTTGCTCAATGACATTCATTTCGATCCTGTCCCGTTCTTCCAGTGCTGAAATCACTTCAGCAGATAATGTTTTCCGAAGTTCTCTAGTTATATCAGAGAGAACAGCTGCAAGAGAAGGCTCTGAAATGATGTTTCGCTGAGAAAGAACCTTCATGATCAAAAATATTTATCTTAATTGCAGAAACTCATGACCACATAGAAGTATCAATAAAGGGACACTCAGTTAACAGTTCACCTCAGGCCACTTCCTGGTGTAACGCTTAGTGACATCATGCACGCCATCTTTTGCAACAGCAAAAATGTAGTTCAAACTCTTTTTCCATCTTCAGAGAAAGGTTGAAACACTAAAAATAAGGTGGGTCGGAAAAGGTTGAAATACCAAAAATAAGAAGACAGTTACAAAAATAATGATATGAATGGCAACTTTGCAACAACAGACACATAGCAGATTTTTAGTACGAGTGTAAATTTGTTCTCTAAAATATTTCATGAACATGTGAAGCACTAGTTAGAATGAAAATATTCCTAGTACTCAAAAATAAGTATGATATACCGAAACTTTCCATTGTTAAATGGAGCTTTGGTTCTTTAGTCACCAAGTTTCACACACTTTCATCATTTCAAAGCATGCTTCTTTTAAATCTTCAATGACTTACCGACCATTATAGTGGCAACAGATATTTACATGCCTGCGGAACTCCTAGATTCTGATTTACAGCCATTTCCATTTTCTATACTATATTAATAACACAAAGCTCCTTAACAAAACGCCGTCTGCCTTTTTTATCCATAAAAATAGTTCTCATTGGACAAATTGTCATTTAAGTTTTCCCATAATATTTAGGAATTCTAGATCACTAATTGTTTGCATTGAACCCTTCCTTGAATAAACTATATACATGGGTCTGGGGAGATAAACTATATAGAGAGTCCTAATATTTAATATCTTGTATAAATCCTTTCCTTATTTGAATTATTTAACATAACTATTTTGTAAAAGTCAAGTAATAGGTAAAACATTATACTACATGCTTACATTAGGTTCAAGTAATGAAGTAATGTGTGGAAGTGGTTTTATTTCATTTGATAATGAAATATTAGCTGCACCAGTTTCTTAGTCAAGATAAAAAATAAAAGAAAACTTCTTGTGAAAAATTATGTTGGTTTTTTTGGGTATACAATAGTATGCTGTATGCCCATCACCCTTTCATCAAACACTCCAATAAAATTTATGTACCAAAATGTATACGGATTCTCAGAAATGCTATAATTAGATACAAATTATCCGAATATCCATAATTGTTATACTTTTTAACTCAATATCAAATTCTGGAAATACTTTCAAAATGACACTTAACAACTGCACGTCAAGTATACACAGTTTAATAACATTTGTACAACATTGTCAAGTTTTATACTTACTGATATGGAGTACATGCGCAAAGCACGTTCTCTAAAACTAGTACTCCATATAATAAGAAGGGAAGAGCAAATTTGATGGCAATACATCACATTAAGAATTATGCTATTGCTACATTAGTTACAATACTATTACATCTACTAAGAGGTAAAATTGGCAAAGAGAAAATACCCCTTCTCATATAATAGAGGATTGTCATATATTCCTTCACAAGGATCAAGATGCATCCATCTGCACTATTTCTCCCAATCACTTCGTGTTGTGGATCATTGCAACAAATTTATTGAGCAAGCCCTGTGAAAAGATATTACCTTCCCAGAGACGGTGAAAAGCACTCTGTCCAGACATGATCGGTGAAGTCCAAAATCTGGAAAGTGGAACAATAGAAGGAGAAGATAAGTCAAAATCTATAAAACAGCTGATTTCCTTCCAAAACTGTGTTTGTGTGTGTGTGTGTGTGGTGGTGGTGGGGAGGTATCTCAACTTCAATAGCAATACGAGCCCATGAAGATACTCATGATTAGGTCAACAAACTTGACAAAGGTTTCTTTCTAAAAGCAGCATAATGCAGTAATGCGGAATATATATGATCTTGTAGAGAAACCTGAAAAGGATACAAGAGTTGGCACTAAATAATGAAGAGTGAATAATTTAGCAATTGAAAGTCTGAAGCATATTGCACTGCTTTTCAGGCAAGTGCACATCTTCAACACTTCAGGTTTAGGCGAGTGTCCAGGGTAGTCACCCTTTGCACCTCCTCTTCCAGAAATTTATGGGAGTTTATTACACATTTTATTTCTTTATCTTTCCCGCTGGTAAAATTGATTGCAATTATGTTCTTGTAATTTGGATTTCTGAATAGAAAAAACAGAAAGATTAAATTCACCCAGACCTATATAAAGAAGAGATGGCACTCCTATCTCATTCTCAAGTTAGTATCTCTTTATAAAACTTCTCACACCAGTTCAAAAAGGCTAAAAACAAAAAATTCCTGGCATTTATTTTCTGAGGAAGTTGGTGACAAGATAATCGATGCAAGTCTTTTATGAATTCTGTTTTAGTACTCAATTAGTGGAAAGAGCCCTGGGCACAAGTATTCAGCTATATGTGAATAGTTCAACTTATAGAAGTTTGGTCTTCCAGTAAATCAATTTAAAACAGCACTTCGCTGCTGTAGGTTCTTCAATGTTTTTATTTGCATACTTGTCGTTTTCCTAATTTCAATCATATGCACAAGGAGAAATTCACCAGTCACTAAAGCTTCCAGCGAAGAACAATCACAAAGGATTTATGAAAATTGAATCCACCATACAGAAATAGAGAGAAACGGCAATCACCTAACATGGTTGGCATCGAAATATGTTTTCTTGGAGAAGAAACTTACCAAACGAGAATCATAACCAAAAGCCCTACAATAGAGTGTGAAGCAGTTGGCCCACTCCCCACACCGCCCCTTTCTCGTCTCTAAAAGCTGCATAAATGTCAGTCAGAAATTGTGTTACAAAATCTTCCAGTAGCAGATGTATCCAATACCTTCAATGGGTCGTCGTATCTTGGGAAACGGGTGATATTTGAACATGAATTGCACCTGTGGGCAATAGAGATAAATGTTATAAGACAGCTGTGTTATTTACCTGTAAAACGAGAGAGAGAGAATGGAAATGCATATCCTTACAGAAAGAGAAAATTTTAATGCTTAAAAGATGTCAGAATAGAAAAGCAGCTCCAAGAGATCCTCACATGTGCAAAATGATGGAGTGACAGAAAAAATGAAAAACTGAAGCCTAGCTAGTAATGCTTCTTCTCTTACAGTTGACAACCCAATGATGCCTCCTCTGAACAACACTCACCTCTGACAATTGATTTTAAAAAATTGCAAAGCAGATACTAGTTGTAGACCTCTTGGTATAACTTTGGGTACCCTAAGAGACAGGATTTTTTCTTTCCTGTGCGTTATTAAAATAGGCAATGAATTCTTAAATTTACCGCTTTAGTCATATAGAGCTAGCAATGGTCTCAAAATATTTCTACTGAGGAAAAAACAGCACAGAACTCAGAGAGACTATACTACATCACAGAAATACACTTTGAACATAAATTATCAAAAGAGCAATGGTCTCAAAATATTTCTACTGAGGAAAAACAGCACAGAACTCAGAGAAACTATACTATATCACAGGAAATACACTTTGAACATAAATTATCAAAAGAGCACGCTTTCAGTAAAAGTTGATAAGGATTCCTGGAAGAAACTCACTTGCATTAATGTAGAAGCTTGTTACAAAAGTAAACTCTTCTGTTTAGAACTACCAATTACTTTTTAGAAACCGGGTATGGATAATTTCCCTTAGAACCTATCTAATGCCACATAGAATGTAGAAGGTAACTATCTTTCCGAACGTACCGATAAAGTTCAACTCGAGAAGCACCATAAAGTGTTTCAGAAGAATTTGCAACCCCCATGCCTTGACTTCTGGTATCATTACCACAGCTATCACAAGGAGGAGAATTCACCCACCTACAATGACAGAAAAGAAATGAGAATATTGTCATTTAAGAGAGTAATCCTTGGGCCTCTAAGGCACAACATGTCCTAACATTGAATGTCATTGAAATGTGGATGCTAAAATCAATGTACAATCATACAGCTTGGAGAATATCACTGCATCCAACAAAGGGTGCAAATAGCACAGGCAGAGGAAACAATGAGAGATCGTCTGAGATGGTTTGACAAGATCCTACATTAACCTCCATATGCACCAACATGTAGGTGCAGTACAATGACAAGCATCAGTGGCTGACATGTGGATAGGACAAGGATGGAATCTCAGTTTTTAGAAGGATGTTAAATGATTGGGAGATAGATAAGGTAGCAGAGTTCGTCCAAATTCACTCCCACTTCAATGGTTTCTCAGTAAAGGAGAACAGCCTGATCTGGCAGTGTGACAACAAAGGGAAGTTCTCTGTAAATTCTGCTTACAGAGATCTCAGTTCATGCAATAATCAGATGGCCTCTTGGCCGCGAAAGATGGTTTGGAAAGTCAAAGTACCTTATAAGGTAACATGCTTCACGTGGCTATTGGCCAAAGAAGAAGTTCTGACACATGAAAAGTTGATCAAGAAAGGTATACAACTATGCCCCAGATGCTAGCTTTGTAATGAACAGGCAGAGACAATTAGCCATATTTTCTTGCATTGTAAATAGAATGATCAGCTATGAAAAATCTTCATCAACTCGAGGAAGATAAAATGGGAGATGCGAGGAAGAATCAAAGAAGTGTTAAACTGCTGGAACAGTGATGGTAATGCAGCTAGAAGAAAGGAAAGATGGAAGATTGTCCCAGCTCGTATTTGGTGGTCTGTCTGGACAGAAAGGAATCATAAATATTGAGGGCAAGGAATGTAGCATTTAAAAGTATAAAACGAACTGTCTAGGTAAGACAAAGTGAAGATATATCTGATGTTCTTGGAAGTTTGTAAGTATTTTTACACATAGGAACCCATTTTGTAAGTGACCTACTTTTGAGAGGGCCTGCACAGTTTCTGGTGTAGTATACCTATCGATATTAATATAACTGTTACCTTCAACAAAAAAAAAGTCAAGTTTTTTTTGGAAACAGAGAAATCCACGCTTTTGCCTGCAACAGAGTTCGAGCCTGTGACTTGTGCCTAAACCCACACATCGCATGTTGCGCTCTTACCACCTACGTTCATCATAGGCTGTCTTTGACAAAAACTAAAAAAAAGAATAGCAGAAAACCACATGCAAATGTGTTGGAAGAACACTTTGATTAAAACATAAGATTTAGATGATTTCGGGTCTCATAAATCATAATATATGAACCCATATTAGTTCCAGTACTGCATTTCAGCATTATAGATACACATAACAACGTCACTCATGGAAGTAGAATGAAGTGAAAATTGTTCAGTCCTTAGTGATGAAAAATTGAATTAGCAGCAAAGGCAAGAAATTACCGAAATGACTGCTTAAACCAGAATAGCAGCTGTAATAGGAAAGCATTATCTTGTTCAACTTTTGTTGGTTTGTAGTTTCCCTCCTAAGCATATATAGCACAGATGTCAGAAATTCTGGCTGATGTCAACCCACAAATTCTCATAATCAAACCAAAACTAAGATCCCACTCACAACTCTTGTAATAAGCTGCGCCAAGTAAGAAGTATAGAACATTTTGTGTTGATTTATGATTTATATAAACATAAATTGTTCTTGTTGTTAGTGCTATACTATATCCTTTTTCCTTTAATTCCATTTTAAAAAATCTAATTACTCAGTAAAGCTATATATATGGTCGGAGGCCCCTAATAACACATTTTACACTGATTTCACTATCATCTTCTTATCAGTAACAAAATTAAGATGCAAAGAAAAATTTGCGTCCAAAGTTAACTCAAATATATTTTTTTGGAAAGGTAGGTATTAACATAAACTCAATAGTCTTCAAGAAAGAAGAAACGAAGCCAAAATATTAAAAGATACACATGAATCAGTTCGTCAAAGTTCTAATAGGGACCCTTATCAACCAACATTAGTTTCTTACAAATTTTATCTCTTAAACATCAGAGGAGAGATAGTATATCTATGTTTCCCACTCTTGAGAAGGTTTTTCATTAACTAAAATGAAGGAAAGGGAAGTAAATCTTATTACATGATGAATACATGCTCAACATCTCAATCTATTTCCAAAAAAAAAAAGAACTTCATTCATGACTTGTTCGAGGTTAAATATTATATAGGTTGAACAGAGTTACCAATTTGTGCACAACAAACTGACCAGCAAGATGATAGTACTAACCCTTCCCAAAGAAATCAATGCTTTCTCCTCAAGCTTGTCAACAGGCACAGTCTTTCGAGCCATCTCTTGCCGATGTGGATCTTCATACTACAACATGAGGAAAGATATTTGTTATCTATCAACAAAAATGATTTTATTCCATTCCACCTTCTATTGCATTTCACCTTTTCAAACAAAAAATAAATGATGAATTACTATATCCATCTCAGCACAGTATTAAGAGAAAAGTGGGATTAAGGATATGGCATAATTTACACACTTTACTCATATTGGGGGAAAACAAATATCATTTTGACTACAGGATTTTGTGTGCACTGTTGGTATTGTAAAAGGACATCAAGTAGCATACAAAAGTGAATCAACAAAGAAACTTGAATTCTTGAAACATGAAAAACTGCTGAGAGTATTTAATATGTAAGGTATATCCAACTTTAAAAAAAATTAATTTATGAAATACGTTATACTGTGTTGGCTCTTGAAGTAGAAGACCTAAAGAGCATCTCTTACTTCATCTGCTAAAGGGGGAGAAACAACTATGGAACACAAGTTAAGATGGACAAAAGAAAATCAGACACAAAAAGATATACCATTTGAACTTTATTTACATATGGCTGTATCTGCTGTTCAACTTGCTCCTTACTTTCTCTAGAAACAAAATGCTGCATCATAAGAGCTTCTTCTTCTGCCTAGATGTACAATCACATGATAATAACTGAGTGTTATCAACATAAAATGATAATAACAAGTTAGCTCTCGTAGTTTAAAGGTAAAGCAAATGCAAAAAGAAAGGTTTTCTTTAAACTCCAACTAAGTTCGTCATACAACTGAAATAGTCTAAGATGAAAAAAATGAAGGGTCAATTGTATTGTTTCCACCCACAATAAGTTCCTAATTGCTGTAGATAAGGCATGCTAGTTAAAAATCAGTATATCACTGTGGAAAATAAAATTAACCTTATCTATACTACCTTAAAATCATGAACTCCCAAACATAAATGTTGAATTACTATAATACCCCCAATTAAAAATACTCAATTAATTTTATTTATTAATTTAATTATTTGTATTATATTAAAAATAGATAACTTTTGACATTAAAGGGTTGTGATTTTTTCAAAGAGGTTGTGACTTTTCCAAAAGGTTGCGACTTTTCCGATGGGTTGTGACATTTTCAATGAGTTGTGACTTTCCGAAGGGTTGTAAATTTTCCAAAGGGTTGTGACTTTTCCAAAGGGTTGTGCCTTTTTCAATGAGTTGTAACTTTTCCAAAGGGTTGTGACTTTTCCAATGAGCAGTGACTTTTTCAAAAGCTGATAAGGCACAATTAGCACCTATTCATACTACTATTTGTTAGCTATAAATAGTGGAGTTTCCTCTCGCTTTTAATCTACAATTTTTTTTAAAGTTTTGTACTCTTCTTCTTCTTAAAAATCTCAAGGGTTATTTGCAACTGTTGATAAAGTTCAAAATTCATCGAAATTCGAGGTATCACATTAGAAAGAGTTGGTGAACAAATTATAGAAAATCATTCAACAATTCACAGTCGTATTTTTTCTTACAATTTTCATGAGTTAACAGTGACAAAAAGTTGTGGAAAAGACAATAATACTAAACAAATATGAAAAAAGTCACATGATTTGGGTAAGATATTTTTTCTCTTACCCTCACGAAGGAATTTCTTTCTAATTTTGCTAAAATAACGGGCATCAACATAGTCCATTGAATTATTACTTTGGATGTTAATCTACTATTTCAAAAATAGATTTTAACTTTTACTTATAATATGACCTACACTCAAACCTCTATTTAACCATCATTCGTTACAACAACAAAGTACCTTTTTTTTTTTGTTGTAAAATTAGCTCTTTATAATAGTCTTACTCAAGTATTAATTGAGTAACAATATTTTGTAAAAGATAGATTGCGTATAAAGATAAAATATTGAAATATTTATGTTAATCCTTATTAGTGTCATGCACATACTACATTTCAAGTATGAATATTTAAGAGAAAAATTGTACTTAAATGGTGTCTATCATTTATGTTTATAACCTGAAGAGGAAAGGCTATTGGTGACATTTTTTGTATTGATAATTTTTTTTAAATTTTGTTGGTTAGATTTGCTTACAAAATTGAGTGTAGTAAAAATACTACTAAAGAAATGTCACTTTCTCCCACATTTAAATTTTGAATGTATTTCGAAATGTTTTAATGATATTTGTTTATTTTGATCTCAAAATACAAGTAACTCTATGACAATTTGTATTAATTACTTAAAAATACTTGTCATGTGTTCTTTCAATTATAATTATTTACTAAAAAGCATTAATTTAGTAATATTAATTATATTTTACAACATTGTATACTGTATATACAATACACACGTGTAACGCACGTGCCGTGAAACTAGTATATATATATATATATAATGATAAAAATTAACCAGGACCATTAGATTTAATCGTAGGGTCAAGATTTAAGATAAAGAAACACAATCCATGTGCTCGCCTATGTGGCATACACAGATTGGCCGATTTAAGAAGACTTGGATTGCCAAATTTGCTCAAATTAAATTCATTTAAATTATAACTACTTTCTTTATTAAGTAGCCATAAGGGATAATTATTTTGCAAGATTAGCTTATTTGATAAAATTAGTCATTCTTAAAATTAAATTAATACGAATTAGTAACTCATTAATTAATTAAGCTTTCTAATTTTAAACAATGTACGAAAAATAACTATTGCGACAAAAATAAATTATATTTGGACAAAATTAGATTCAATTCTTACGAACGACACTTATTTAAAAAATGAGAAAGTAAGTAGTAATATAATATATTTAATTATTATAAGAAATTGAAATAAATTTATGGGGTAAAAATAAATAATTAAAAATCTTTTCGCGTTCCTATAAAAATTTCATAACATAAATATTATATATATTATTATTATTATTATTATTAAATGTGGAGAGCCAAAATTGGGTGTCAACAACCACCAAGAATCAGCACGAAATGGAGGATTTTTCAGTTGTCCAATCCACATATGAAAATATTCATGTTACTACAGAAGCAAGTGAGTAATTGAATGTATTAGTATGATCAGAAAATTTAGTACTATGATACTTTATCAGATGTTTGAGACATTCTCACATTTTGTAGTTCACGAATCACGATAACCTTCTTGTCTTAGAGTAGAATGAAATCGTCTTAGAGTCAACGAATTGAGTTAAAAGTTAGCTCGTAAATAGGAAAATATGCTTTCAAAAAATAGTGTAACTATACATAATGCTCTAAAACTCATTACATAGGTCCTTATAAAGTTTTGTCAGAAAAAAATTGGGCTGCTCGAAGGCGCTAGATCCATGGGCTAAATATACATGAAAAACCAAGAAAGTCGCGTAATTCCTTAAAGTTGACTCGTAAATGTGAAAATTTGCCTTAAAAATGGTGGGACTATATGTATTCCCCAACTCATTACGAAGGTCCTCATAAAGTTTTTTAAGAATTTTTTTTGAATGCTCCAAGGAGCCAGATCCATGTGCTAATATACAAGAAAAATCAAGAAAGTCGCGTAACTTCTAAAAGTTGGCTCGTAAATGCAAAAATATACAATAAAAATGGCAGGACTATACGTAATGTTTCCCAACCTATTACAGTATTCCTCATAAAGTTTTTTCAGAAATTTTTTTTGGATCCTCCAAGGCGCCAAATCCATGGGCTAATATTCACAAAAAAAAATATTGCATAAATCCTAAAAGTTGGCTCGTAAATGTGTAAATATGGCTTAAAAATGGTGGAATAGTATGTAATGCTTCCCCAACTCAATATGAATGTCCTCATAAAGTTTTCTCGAATTCTTTTGTTGGGTGCTCCAAGGCGCCAGATCCGTAGGCTAAGCCCATAGATCTGGCGCCTCAGAGAACCCAAATTTTTTTTCAGAAAAAACTTTATGAGGACCTCCGTAATGAGTTATGGAACCACCATGTATACTCACACCATTTTTAATGTCTATTTCCGCATTACATGCCATTCTTTAGAATTACCCAAATTCCTCAATTTTTTGTGTGTATTATATTAGCCCATGGATCTAGGCCTTAGAGCACCAATTTTTTTTTCCAGAAAAAACTTTATCAGGATCTCTGTAATGAGTTAGTGAACCATTACGTATACTCATGCCATTTTAAACGCCTATTTCCGCATTTACATGCCATTTTTGAGGAATTACCCAAATTCCTAAATTTTTCATGTGTATTAGCTCATGAATCTGGCGCCTTAGAGCACCCAATTTTTTTTTTGAAAATTTTTTATGAGGACCTTCGCAATGAGTTGGGGAACCACCACATATACTCACACCATTTTTAACGCCTATTTCCGCATTTGCAAGCCCTTTTTTAGGAATTGCTCAAATTCCTTAATTTTTCGTGTGTATTAGCCCAAGGATGTGGCGCCTCGGAGCACCCAATTATTTTTTTTTAAAAAAACTTTATGAGGACCTCCGTAATGAGTTGGAGAACCATCACGTATACTCACACAATTTTTTAACGCCTATTTCCGTATTTACATTCTCTTTTTTAGTAATTAGCCAAATTCCTCAATTTTTCGTGTATTAGCCCATGCATCTGAGGCCTCGGAGCACTCAAAATTTATTTCTGAAAAAACTTTATGAGGACCTTCGTATTGAGTTGGAACCACCACGTATACTCACATCATTTTTAACGCGTATTTCCGCATTTACATGCCTTTTTTAGGAATTATCCAAATTCTTAATTTTTCTTGTGTATTAGCCCATAGATTTGGCACCTCAGAGCTCCCAATTTTTTTTTCTGAAAAAAAATGAGGACCTCCTTAATGATTTGGGGAACGATCACATATACTCACACCATTTTATAACACATATTTCAACATTTACAGGCACTTTTTTTTAGAAATTACCCAAATTTCTCAATTTTTCATGTATATTAGCCCATGGATCTGGCGCCTATGAGCACCCAAAAGAATTTTCGCGCCTCGGAGCACCTAAATTTTTTTTCTCAATAAACTTATGAGGACCTCCATAATGAGTTAGGGAACCATCACGTGCACTCACAATAGTTTTAACACATATTTCTACATTTACAGGCCCTTTTTTAGGAATTATTCAAATTCCTCGATTTTTCGTCTATATTAGCCCATGGATATGGCACCACAAAGCACCCTTTTGAGGACCTCCATAATGAGTTGGGAACCAACACGTATACTCACATCATTTTTTTAACAACTATTTCCGCATTTATATCCCATTTTTTAGGAATTACCCAAATTTCTTGATTTTACTTGTGTATTAGCCCATGAATTTGGCGCCTAGGAGCACCAATTTTTTTAATCAAAAAAACTTTATGAGGAGCTCCGTAATGAGTTGGGGAACCACCACGTATACTCACACCATTTTTATCGCCTATTTTCGCATTTACAGGCCCAATTTTTTTAGAAATTACCCAAATTCCTCGATTTTTCTTATGTATTAGTCCATTGATCTTGCGCCTCGGAGCACCCATAATTTTATTCTGAAAAAACGTAATGAGGACCTCCATAATTAGTTGGGGAACCACCACATATACTCACACCATTTTTCATGATTATTTTTGTATTTACAAGCCCTTTTTTAGGAATTACCCGAATTCCTCAATTTTTCATGTGTATTAACCTAACCCATGGATCTAGCGCGTCGGAGCACCCAAAATATTTTTATGAAAAACTTTATGAAAACCTCCATGATGAGTTGGGGAACCACAAAGTATATACACACCATTTTTTTAACGCCTATTTCTGCATTTACATGCCCCTTTTTAGAATTATTCAAATTCCTTGATTTTTCGTCTGTATTAGCCCATGGATCTGGCTCCTCGGATGACCCAAATTTTTTTTTTGAAAAAACTTTATGAGGACCTTCATAATGAGTTGGAGAACCAACACGTATACTCACACTATTTTTGACACCTATTTACGCATTTATAGGCCTTTTTTTTGGAATTACCCAAATTTTTTAATTTTTCATGTATATTATCCCATGAATATGGCGCCTCGGAGCACCCAAATTTTTTTCCTGAAAAAACTTTTGGAGGAGCTCCGTAATGAGTAAGGGAACCACCATGTATACTCACACCATTTTAACGCCTATTTCCGCATTTACAGACCCATTTTTTTAGGAATTACCCTATTTTTCGTGTGTTGCTCATTGATATGGCGCCTCGGAGCACCCATATATTTTTTATGAAAAAACTTTATGAGGATCTCCGTAATTAGTTGGGGAACCACCACGTGTACTCACACCATTTTTAACGTCAATTTCCGCATTTACAGACATATTTTTAGGAAATACCCAAATTTCTCAATTTTTCGTATGTATTAGCCCATGGATCTGGTGCCTCAGAGCACCCAAAATGTTTTTATGAAAAACTTTATGAAGAC
This sequence comes from Solanum megistacrolobum, assembly GCA_029582645.1. Classification (NCBI taxonomy): domain Eukaryota; kingdom Viridiplantae; phylum Streptophyta; class Magnoliopsida; order Solanales; family Solanaceae; genus Solanum; species Solanum megistacrolobum. The sequence goes on along the minus strand of JAJOON010008182.1, from coordinate 8,859 downwards.
CTCCATAATGAGTTGGGGAACCACCAAGTATACTCACATCATTTTTAATACCTATTTTCGCATTTACAATCCCTTTGTTAGGAATTACCCAAATTCCTCAATTTTTCTTGTGTATAATCCCATGGATCTAGTGCCTCGGAGCACAATTTGTTTTCTCCAAAAACTTTATGAGGACCCCCGTAATGAGTTGGGGAATCACCACGTATACTCACACCATTTTTAATGCCTGTTTTCACATTTGAGAACCCTTTTTTAGGAATTACCAAAATTCCTTAATTTTTTGTGTGTTAACCTATGAATTTGGCATCGTGGAGCACCCAAATATTTTTTTTGAAAAAACATTACGAGGACCTCCGTAATGAGTTAGGGAACCACCATGTATACTCACACCATTTTAATGCTTGTTTCTGCATTTACATGCCCTTTTTTAGGAATTACCCAAATTCTTCCATTTTTCGTGTGTTTAAGCCCATGGATCTGGCACCTATAAGCACTCAATTTTTTTTTTCTAAAAAAACTTTATGAGGACATGTGTAATGAGTTGGGGAACCACCATATATACTTACACCATTTTTATCGCTTATTTCTGCATTTACAGGTCATTTTCTAGAAATTTTCTAAATTCCTCAATTTTTCTTGCTTATTAGCCCATGAATCTGGCGTCTCAGCGCACTCAAATTTTTTTTCTAATAAACTTTATGAGGACATCCGTAATGATTTGGGGAACCGCCACGTTTACTCACACCATTTTTTAACACATATTTCTACATTTACAGACCCTTTTTTTTAGGAATTATCCAAATTCCTCGATTTTTCGTCTGTATTATCCCATGGATATGGCGCCTTAGAGCACCCAAAAATTTTTCCTGAAAAAACTTTATGAGGACTTCCGTAATGAGTTGGGGAACCAACACATATACTCACACCATTTTTTCAACACCTATTTTCGCATTTGTAGGCCTCTTTTAGGAATTACCCAAATTTTTCGATTTTTTTGTGTGTATTATCCCATGTATTTGGCGCCTAGGAGCACCCAAAAGTTTTTTCTAGAAAAAAATTATGAGGAGCTCTGTAGTAAGTTGGGGAAACACCACGTATACTCACACCATTTTTAACACCTATTTCTGCATTTACATTCCCAATTTTTAGGAATTATCCAAATTTCTCTATTTTTCGTCTGTATTAGCCCATGAATTTGGCGCCTAGGAGCACCCCAAAAAATTTTCTAGAAAAAATTTATGAGGAGCTCCGTAATGAGCTGGGGAACCACCAAGTATACTCACACCATTTCTTTAATGCCTATTTCCGCATTTACATGCCATTGTTTAGGAATTACCCAAATTTCTCATTTTTTCATGTGTATTAGCACATCGATCTGGCGCCTCAGAGCAACCAAAATATTTTTATGAAAAAACTTTATAAGGACATCCGTATTGAGTTGGGGAACCACCACGTATACTCACACCATTTTTAATGCTTATATCCGTATTTACATGCAATTTTTTTTAGGAATTACTCAATTTTTCGTGTGTATTAGCCCATGGATCTAGCGCCTATGAGAACCCAAAATTTTTTCTGAAAATTTTTATGAGGACCTCTCTAATGAGTTGGGGAACCACTACGTATACTCACACCATTTTTATAACGCCTATTTTCGTATTTATAGGCCTTTTTTAGGAATTACCCAAATTTCTTGATTTTTTGTATGTATTAGCCCATGGATCTCAAAAAAAATTTGGGGTGCTCCTACGCGCCAGATCAATGGGCTAATACACAAGAAAAATTAATAAAGTCACGTGATTCCTAAAAGTTGGCTTGTAAATGCGAAAATATGTTAAAAATGGTGGGATTATACACAATGCTTCCCTAACTCATTACGGAGATCTTCATAAAGATATATCTACTACTTATCTATAAGTGTGGATAACCACATGTGACTGTCAACATGCTTGCTTCACCTATGTGGTTCTACTCTTACAAATACATTTGTCTACTTTTTTCCTCCGTTTTAATTTGTTTGTCTTATTTTTTTAATCTTTTTTGTATATTTAAAAATTGTGTAAAAAAAAAAATATAAATCATGATAATTGACAACTTAAATTTTTTTCAAAAAAACATATTTAAAATTCAATTTCTTATGAAAAAATTAATCTATTTGTGTCACATAAAATGGGACAAAAGAAGTAACATGTATTATTTAATTTGAAAACTACGTAAAAAGTATTGTAAATCTCAATAATTAATAACATATTGACTCTTGAAATTCTATTTGCGCTACATATATATATTGCGACAAGGAAGTAACATATATTATTTAAAAATTACGTAAAAAGTACTATAAATTACAATAATTAACAACATAAAATATTTTTAAAAATCATATTAAATTTAATTGACTCTCTAAATTTTATCTATATCACATAAAGTGAGACAAAAAAAAAATAGATATTTGACCCGTGCTAGTACGGGCACTGCACTTGTGTCTAGTATATAGGTTTTTTAGCATATATCATCTTCCCTATCGAGTATATTGATTGATTAGTAGAGTATTGCAATCAGTATTAAGATAAGATATAAAACTTTAACTTGATTTCGAATTGCAAATCAACTATTCAAAAAATTAGGATTTTGATTTTGTCTAAACTATATCAACTCCTAATTTAAATGTCTATTTTAAACCTATCTTAAAAATAAGAGATTATGTTTGTCATTTTTTCGTCAATGCAACAAGTATCCCTAATTTCACACATACATTACTTTCACAGTTTCAATGTTATTGATTTTAACTTGATACGAAGTTTAAGAAAATTTAATTCTTTTTTTAATCTTACGATCTTAAACTAAAAATACGTAGAATATATCAAAATGTCCTTTAATTTTGTGGTTTCAAAATATGTCACGTGAAAAATTAGAATTAAAGAGTTGTAAAAAAAACATCTTAAACTAAAAAAAAAGACAAATAAGTTGAAACATATGTCTACTACTTAACAAATTACTACTAGCAATCTATTCGGTCAACATTATTGTTTGAATATTTACTTTTTCAAAGTAGAAAGAATCTACAGATTTTCATTTTCTTTATTGGCAAAACAATGTTTATAACTTTTTTCGCATCTTACATTGGATACATATTTGAATTATTATTTTTGGACTTCCTAAAGAGCAAGAACCAACAAAAATGACAACTTTCCTGAGCATTCCTTGAAGTATCAATTCAAATAGTATGACAAAATGTCATACTATATATACAATGTTAATCCGTCTCAATTTATATGGTATCGGTTTAATTTAATATAATTTTTTTTAAAAAATACTTTTGAAATTTGTGGTCTAAAACAAATCTTAGATATTTCTCTAACTATGAATCATTTCACTAAGGTTAAAAGTTAAATTATTTTTAATCAATATAAAATATGACATTGAAGTATATCATATATGTTGAGACTAAGGGAGAATTACTTCTTTTTGAGAAAAGAAGTTTTGCATTTCAATTAACGAGTTATTTGCATTTCAATTAACAAGTTATTTGCATGGATGATCACTTGTATTTTGAGAATTGTCTATAAAAATTATTTGTGTTTCTTTTTGAATAAAAATATCATTCAACTATTTCTATTTTTTTCAAAATATATTAAACACTTCAAAGACATTCTTCTCTCTTAGCCGACATTTATGAAACAAAAGTAATTTTAGAATGCAATTAACGGAAATTAACTCCAAGAATAACAATATAGAGGATGTAGAAACGTAACGTACAATTTCATTTTTAGAATTATTTTAAGTGAAATAAAATCTCCAAAAGAATATAAATCAACTATTTATAGAAAGTGTGTAGAGTCTCAATCTGAACCATAGGACAAATTATTCATAGTAATTACTTCATTTGTTCCAATTTATATAATTTATGTAAATTAACTGAACATGAATATTAAGAAATATAGAAAAAAATATAATTTTTCAAAACTATCTTTAAGAAATGGATTTTTAAATAGAAGAATGACATTTGTGAACTTTTTCTCAAATTAGTGAGACCTAATATGAGCAAAATTGATAATTTCATTAAATATTTGTCAATCAAGAAAAAAAAAATCATTCTTTTTAGAATCGAATAAATTAAAAATGTCTCACATAAATTGAAATATAAGTACTCTAACTTTGGCCGAAATTGATGTTACGATATCGAACTTTATAGAGGACCTTTTGCCACCCTGCATTATTTAATAATGTATTTTAATGGTATATATGTGCCTACGTGGACACATTACTATTTATAATGATGTAATATTTATGATGTCCACGTAGGCACATATATTCCTTTAAAATACACTATTAAATAGTGCATGGGGTAAAATGTCCTTTCCAAAGTTCAGTATTGTCACAACAATTTCAGTCAAAGTTTGAATATATTTTAGACCTATTTACCTTCTTTTTGTTGTGCTTGGACGTGAAAATACAGTTCAATTTTTTGTGAATGAACTTCATGAAGCTTTTTCCCCCCCAAATGTGGCTAGTTTAATAAACAAAAAACTAATTCAAAATAATCTCCAAGTATAATTTTAAAATTTTGAAACAAAATCTTACACACCATCTTCTTTGAATCTAGCTAACTTGTGAAATTTTACCGAATATGTTATTATTTCAATGCTTACTCCTAATTTGACTTTAATAAATTTCTTTTTCTAACTTTAAATTCAAACATTGCTTTCAAATTCGATTAAATTCAATTCAAATGTACTAAACCTAGTACTAAGCTAACATATTTCATTCCTTATAACAAAATTTATTTCTATTAATATAATTTGTCAATTACCATATAATTAGTACTTATAATTTGAATTTATCTTTTCCAAAAAATAAAAAGTAAAAACAAAGGGGAAGCGCGAGCTTTTTTCTGGGTGCACCAAAGTCAAGAACGAATCCCTTCAAAATTGTAATTCAAAAAAATGTTGATCCTTCCGTTGTCAGCTCCTAACGGATAGTCAATTCAAATCACCCCTCTTTTCCCGCATTTTTAATCATTTACTTCACATTTTTCACAATTACAGATAACAGTTCTCTTCTTCGTTTTCTTGAAGACGTTTTATATTAGAAGGAGGAGAAGACGACGACCCAGAAATGGTGTTCATCTGTGGCGAAGAGACAAGCAATGTCGGCGAATTCATCGGGGTTGGAGAATAATCAGACCGGAAAATTGAATGCTGGAGCGGCCAAGAAACGACCGGTACTTTCTAATATCTCGAATCATACAACAGTCTCTGCTCATAACTCGATTTCTCATTCCTCCAAACTTGTGAGTCTTTCTCTGTTTTTGGTCTCTGTTTATTATGTATGCTTGTAGGAAAATAATTTGAGTACTGGATTTTATCTTGTTTTGTGTATTTTTTTGATTATTGGTTTGATGATTTACTCTTTTGTATGTTGGTTATGGGGTTTCTTGCGTAAATTTGTGTACGGAAGGAAAATGTAGGTGAGTTTTGTGATTTCTTTTTTTGGGGTTTTCTTTCTTGGATTAAATAAGTAAAATGGTTAATGTTAAGTGGGGTTTCGTGAAAAAATGATTGAGAAATCAATTGAGGGGTTTTGATATGCAAGGATTTGCGTGATTTTATTTTTTTTTGGTTGGGATTGTGAGATTTGGTAGTTGAATTCTTTGATTATTGACTTCCCTTGTATATAAGTTCACCCTTTTATCCTTTTAAAAATTATGTTTGAGTTAAGTATTCTTTTAATGGTTAAGAAGTATTATGAATGGAAAATTTGAAACATCTTCCCCCAATTCATTTTTGATGCACCATCTCATCTTGTCGTTGATTCTGCATCATAACAAACCTATTCCTGGAGGCCTACCAATTGTGTCTATCATTTGAAGTGTTATCTACCAAGCTTCTTTAGATTGTTTTAGAAGTTCAGATTTTCATCAATAATTACCATCTGCTTCTTTTGACAAAGCGAGTTAGGAGACTATTCCTCATTCTATTCAAATTGGAACGTGGTGGATGCATCCTAAATAAATACGTAACAGATTAAAGATTATTCCCCAAATCTATAAAACTGTTCCCTATCCTACAAACCTTTCTTGATTCTCTTTTTATACAATTTCCATGAGTGCTAGTGGAACGTTCAACACCTTTCTTCTTAACTATCTTGTAAAGGTCCAGTTGAGATAACCTTATATTAAACAAAGGAACTCCTTGAAATTTGGCAATGTGAGTGAATCGGTTACCTACTTGGCAGCTCATAATGACTTCTTACAATGGACATCATAGCAAGCAATTTCTCCTATGTTTGGATAAAATGGTCTTAATCGATAAGTAGTACATACAATAGCGAATCGTGAGGCATCTTTCTCCGATTTGGTAGAGAAATGAGCTAGCGATTGCGATTAGGTAAGGGGTAGCCTTTTTGTTTCTTTTGTTTATCTGTCCACTTTGCTTTTTGAACATTTGAAGAAAGTTCTAATTTTAATAGGCTGAAGAATAGTTTTTGCTTTACAAATGCACATAGTAGCTTAGTTTTCATGTTTTGGGATCATTTAAGCTTATATTTGTATGTCGTGCCTTCGGGTTTAAATTTCTGTCCTAAGTACTAACCATTTAATTTTCTCTAAAAAATAATAACCTAACAGTGAGTTCTAGCTTTGTTTTGAGTCTTTAATCTGCCATATTGTCTATTTTTGAGCATCGAGAAATCATTTATGGATATCGACTGCTTATGTACTTAAAGCTTTTTATCTAACTCATGTCGATGTAAATTTTGTGTAGCCTAACTGCCATTGAATTTCCTGTTCTAATATTTTGATTTAAAAATGATCAAATTTATCTATGTAACTAAGTTTGTTTGTCCTCGTCTTGATAATAAGTTGTCCAGAAAGTTCGTCTAGAATCAATGTTTTCAAGTATATTCATTAAACTATTTTTCTTACAACGGACATCATAGCGAGCAATTTCTCCTATGTTTGGATAAAATGGTCTTAAAAGATAAGTAGTACATACAATAGCGAATCGTGAGGCATCTTTCTCCGATTTGGTAGAGAAATGAGCTAGCGACTGCGATTAGGTAAAGGGCAGCTCTTTTGTTTCTATTGTTATATCTGTCCACTTTGCTTTTTGAACATTTGAAGAAAGTTCTAGTGTTAATAGGCTGAAGAGAAAATTCTGCTTTACAAATGCACATAGTAGCTTAATTTTCATGTTTTGGGATCATTTAAGCTTACATTTGTATGTCGTGCCTTCGGGTTTAAATTTCTGTCCTAAGTACTAACCATTTAATTTGCTCTAAAAAATAATTAGCTAACAGTGAGTTTTAGCTTTACTTTGAGTCTTTAATCTGCCATATCGTCTATTTTTGAGCATCGAGAAATCATTTATGGATATCGACTGCTTATGTGCTTAAGCTTTTTATCTAATTCATGTTGATGTAAATTTTGTTTAGCCTAACTGCCATTGAATTTCCTGTTCTAGTATTTTGATTTAAAAATGATCAAATTTATCTATGTAATAAGTCTTGATAATAAGTTGTCCCGAAAGTTCGTCTAGAATCAGTGTTTTCAAGTGTATTCATTAAATGATTTTTCTGCAGTTAATAGTTGGCTCTTTTCTGAGAGCATGAATATATATTTCTCCTTCTTCTTTTAAATATATTTTGATTAAGTTTGTGTTTATTTCTTCCTTCTCTTAGATACTGTCAAATGAGTTTGTGTTAGTTTCCCCTCTCATTATATGAATTCTGAAGTGCATTATAAATGATATATTGTAAACCTTTCCACTTCGTCTAGCATCTGGCAAGCCTATTTAGAAATAGGGTTGATTTGTAATGATTTACATGTTCCAATGCTGCCCTGTTTGTTGTGGCCTGATGCGATCTGAAATACTTCTACAGGAGTCTAAATCATTTTAGCAACAGTTTGTTTAGAAATTTCTAAATCAGTGTGAATGTTCAATTAGATTGCATTTCTCATTTCGAGTATTTCGATTCCTCTTATTTAGAAAGTCCTTGGCTATCAATTTGTAGAAAGTCCTTGGCTGTCAATTTACCAGTGGCATTCTAGATCATTACTGTGGATCAGTGGACCAATTCCTGCTTTTTGTCTCCTTAAATGATTTTATTACTGTTCTTAATTTGTTAGGGACAAAATTTATAAGAAACTTTTGATAATTTTAATTTTCACAGTTTGATGAACCTTTTATTTAATAAGCTGTTTTGTAATGAGTAAATTGAAAAAGATTGTTTTTTGTATCTGAAGTTGTGACAAGCTTTGGAATCATTTTTGGCTTTGGATTAAGAACATTTCTTAATGCATTACTTGCACCAGTAATGCAGTTTGCTGTTCTGCCAGCATCTTCCTCTGACAGACCAAGCAGCAAACCTGTTTCTGTTCAAATAAGTGATGCAGTTGTGCCTGATCAATGCCATCTGTGTCAACTTCTGACACAGTGAGAAGTCTTTGATCTCTTCAGCACAGAGTAGTCCTTGTTCTAGAAATTCATTTTAACTATAACATCTATTTATACAATTTATCTATTTTTAATTTCTGCAGCAGATATATAATGTACTTGTGGACTTGGAATCAGGAGATAAGATTCTCAACATTGATACAATCACTTGCGAGCCTCTGAGGTATAAAACTGTTTGCCCTCTATCTTTTTTTCAGCTCTTTGAATTGGATGCTGCTGTTATCAAACATGAATTGCAGTGTTGCTAAGATTTTGTTACCAAACATGTCATAATGTTATCTTTGATCATTGTACTAGGCAAAGAAAATGCCTTCCACAGATTCCATCCATCGGGCATGCGCGCTATATGATTTGACTGGCTTGTTGAGGTAAACTTCTAATATCTTTCTTTGGGGGGGGGGGGGGG